>ONZP01000214.1:0-89209 GCA_900312805.1 Fusarium torulosum
AAATCATGACAGCGGGCCCTTCCTCGGGCTCTTCTCGGCCTGCATCTCTATCTACAACAGCAACCGCGACAGCATCAGCGTCAGCGCCAACGTCAGTATCTACCGGTGAAGCTCCTATCGTCCCTACTGTGGAGGCCCAGCATCTAGCCCGCTTCGAATTCAGCGATGCTGGCACGAAGGTTCTCATGGTGGAGTGGTATCCCGATGTCGTTCTAGGCCCCGCTACCTCTGCCGATCCTTCCGCCGGTACTTCCGACGAGCCCTCCGCTCCGGCTGCCGGTGAGGTCTCCGCAACGGACCCGGATTCGGCCTCTGTCCCGGACAACAAGGTTGACACTATCAACAATACATCATGGCAAGTGTCATGGCCAGGAAAGTCTACTAACCTCCCTGCTGCTGACCCGGAACCCGACTTGGAGACAGAAGGTGCTCCTAAGTCTTCACCTCGCCAACGCCGTCGCCGTGTCTTCTTTCTCCTCCCAGCCAATGCCTCGGTTCCTTCTACCATCACCATCACGCCACCTGGTGCACAAGGCTTTATCCTTAAGCCACTGCCAGCCATCTTCCCTCCAGGTCTCGCAGCTGATCCAGGAAACCGAGGGGTTCTACACACTCTATGGGCACGTCAACGTCTAGCGGCCCTGGACCGTGAGGTAGCTGCTGAGCTCCGCAACAACGCTGAAGGCGTAGGCGTCGAGATGGCACTCGCAGAGAGGCAATGGATCCTTGAAACATTCATTAATCCCCCCCAACTGCCCACCGACTCATTTCCACGTCCTGCGGCTGCTCGTTCACCTACAGGGCGTCTAGGAGATAAACTCAAGGGCCTCAAGCTGGCCACATCACCTGCCGACTTGACCCCTAGCACAACAGGTACCTATAGGCCCTTTTGTCTATTTGCAAGGCACATGCTGACTGGAGTCAACAGCCAACACTTTCATGAGCCCCATCAGTCAATCTCATCCGTTTCAACCCAGAGGACGTGACATTGCCTTGTCCTCTCATGAAGCGATGGTCAGCAACGCATCTACAGGTCCGGTTTCTCTCAATGCTGCGCTGCATGGTGATGTTGCCGCAGTAGCCTCAGCGCCCGTTCGTCCATTGCGACGAGACGACGATGATGACCTGTTTGCTTTGCCCATGAGTCCGCGTAGCCCGGACATGAAGAAGAGTCCTTTCAGCGCCCTGTGATGATATAACACTTGGATACATGTTATCGCTGGCTTCGATAAGAAGATAAACAAGCCTGGGCAGCTTCTGGAGTCCATGATAGATACCCGTGTTGTATAAGTGAGCGTTGGTTACACGTATAGTATATAAGATAAAAGCCACATTGAATAGGAGAGCTCGAGGTTTCACAATTATTGTTCGGCATTGAACAATGTGAAACTTGGATCATGGTCTATATGATACCTTTATATCTTGTCGATTTGTCGCAGCTCATGAAAGACAATATTCTATAGCTTTAGCAGTGGTAGAAAACAGCGATTCCAGTAAAGGCTACATGCTTGTGCCATATAAATGCCCAGACTCTTCATCTCCATCCGCCAACACGTCCTTCATCCCACCTCTCTTTTCTCTCTTGCCTCAGATAGTACTGAATCTTAGCCTCTCTGTACCTACGAACCCAGTCTGTAACCTCTCTCTCAGTCGCTGCCACGCCTTCTCCCTCTCCATCGAGAAAACTCTCCTCCATCGCTTCGCAAACTAGCGCTTGCTCCTGCACGCCCTGACCCAGCTGCTGGTACAGCGCCGACGGAGAGAAGGGCGCCAGGGCGTGGTCCATCTCAGACTGCTTCTGGCGCCATTGCCGCTCGAGCGTGTGTGTCGAGAGAAGCTGCGCCTGTGTGGACGCGCGCTGGTGCGACAGTCGTGCTTCCATATCTGTGAGTTGGCCGGCGAGATCGATGTTCTCGTTGAGCGCTGCGGATAAAGCCTGATGCGAGGCGAGGAGGGACGGGTGGATAGATTCGGGGGAGTGCGTTAATGCGTTGAGTAGATCGGGATTCGCGAGTAGTTCAGCGAGATCTTGTTTTCTAAATGCAAAGGTCAGCGCATCGCATTCAGCTTCAGCGTGAGGGTATGACGTACGACTTGTCCTGCAGTATCTGGGGTAGCCATTGGTCGCCCGGATCAGGTATCGACGTCGGCGCAGGATTCACATTACTCGAGGGGAATCGGCCTTCGGAAGGTGGAGGGACGCCTGCTGAGGCTGGTGTCGCAATGCGGCTCGTCTCATGACTGCCGGGTTTCGGAGGCAGAACGGGAGGAGTTGCGCCCTGCAGCTCAGCTGCGAAGCTTGCCATTGGTATTATAGGAAACTTAGTGGTGGCTTGGGGGACTTGCTATCTGTTGCGGCGGTTAAAATAGAGGAAAATATGCTGTGACGACTTCCTGGGAAGTTGGTGTTGACGTTGCAGTTGGGAGTTGGTAAATGCAAGTCAGAATGGAGGTGGGGGAGCTTCTTGCAGGTGGCTTGAGATGTCCTACCGCGGAACGTGGGGGGCCGGCGCCAGGGCTCTGATGTAATCTGTATCTTGAGTATTGTGATACTACCTGAACACTTATCGGAGATATATGATAACTTGATACATAAAATGCGGCTATCCTGCGAGATTCATGATATAGTATGGTTATAGTACCAGGAGTTTGTTTCATTATCTTTAGCCCACCTGTTCATACTCTACGGAAAACCCAACCCCCATATGTTTTACATTTCATGCCCATCTCAACGTCTCAAAAGACATACTATCAATCAATACTCAACGCCCAGTCCAAGAAACAGCGGGTTGTTAGTCAATCAGCCGACGAAACAATCATTATGAAATAAGAGAGAGCTCCCTCATGGCTTGACCGACCACAAATCTCGAGACCATCCCATTTCCCGCAGCTTCTTGCTGCTGGCACCGGTTGCTCTCCTCTCCCCAGTGCTGATGGCCAATGCCTTACTGCATGCAGCGAATGATTCTACCAGCTCCTTCATTCGTCCAGCTTCCACAAAGGCCGTCGACAAATCCGAGTCGCGCTCCGCAATGATAGAAGCAAGCTCCATGCACTCCAGGAGGTTGTCGCGAGAGAGGCCAGTGCCTGCAAAGTGCAGCGTACTGACATATGCCAGAAGAGTCTCGGGGAGATACGCCTGACGAATGTCCCGTAGTTCATCGTCGCCCTCTGTTATCTCGTTAGCACTGATCAAGTTACTTTTAGGGTGTTTGCCGACTTACCCTCAATGCCCACCAAGAGCCAGTTCTTGAGAAGAGGCTGCATGTTATCCTTTGTGTTCTTAACTTCTTCTCCAATTGCAGTCCAGAATTCTCGCTTCTTCTTTTGTTCCCTACTTCCTGTTAATCATGGCCACGTCCGTCCAGGGGTGTATATAACGTACTCATTTGTGAGCTCAGCCAAAGATGCGACTGTCTCTAGGCTGTCCAGAGCTCGCACCAAGTTCTCCAATTCGCGGAACTTCCGTGCGTCCGAGAGGGCCTGCTGTGGTGTCACATCACGGATGCCTCTCCGGTCAAGGTGCTTAGCCCAGAATTCGGGAAGGTCTTCATATAGATCCATCTCATCGCCGCTGTCCTCGGTAGCTGCTTGGAGAGCGTCCGCGAAAGGCACCCGCTTCATTAGCTGGCGGGCAGCACTCAAGTGCATGTTGCCTATTAAATTGTCAGTTTTCATAATCCATTATACAAACGTGAAAAGAAGAAGAGAACTCACGCAAGAAAAACTTGTAGATTTTGGTTCCCATTGACAAGACATTAGGCCACGTCTCTTGTACCAGTAGGAGCCACTCTAGTGACCGGATAAGATTCTCATGTGCTACATCAACGAACTTTTCGTCATCGCCAAAGAAGTCTGACCTTACAGGTCGGCCCCTCCGCGAAGACGGTGGACCAGCTTCGATGATGCTAAAAGACCCCTTGGCCAGGCGTCCACGAGGGGTTGGACCTAGGTCATCGTACAGGAGCCATGCCTGAGTCTTAACAAACTCGAGCACGTCGATGCCAGCCTTCTTAATTAGTCGAAGTTGCATCAGACGTTGCTGAGTATCCACCATTGGGATGAGGTTATAACTGAGAACCTCGTAGGACCGAGGAGGTTCCAGGATCGAGCAGTAGAGGGGAATCAACTCATAAACTTGAGCAAGGCGCAGGTAATTGGCGTAACCAGCAAGAAGGTTCTGCTGAGCACGTCTCACTCCAGGGGCGGAGAACGCTGGGGCCAGTGAATCATCTTTCGAGTCCAGCTTATCCAAAAGGTTGATGAGGAGGTAAATGTGTGCAACAATTCTTAATCCATGATGCTGCGTAGACTGGAAGAATCTCTCCTTGTTTAGGTCAAGCTTTGTTGGTTCCGATCTGTAGAGGGATGACTCGCTCTGGTTTGCACTAGACGAAACAATTATACCCTGTTCGTAGAGATGGTGACCGATTTCCTTGGAGATCAGAGATGCTTGCAACGCCTTATTGGGCTCGTTGGCTTCAGTTCGGATCTGAGGATTGGACTCTAGAGCCCGAACAAGACGCTTATCGACTGTTTCTGGCTCACCATGGAACTGCACAGCGTCAAAGGAGGGGAAAGATTGTGACAGGTTTGAGGCCACATCGGGGGGGCATTTTCCAAGGATGTAGTTGTCTAGCTGCGTGCGTAACAATGCGTTGTAGTTGGCAAAGAGAAAATCGTCCCAGGTCAAGGCAATCTTCTCGACACTAGAAATATCTCCAGAGAGGACACCATACACTGCACGCTCATAATCATCACAGCCACCAGATCGAGACAGGCTGAAACACATTCGTCTCCATAGAGCAAGTGATGCCGGGTTATTGTTTGACAATTCCCTGTTATCGTCTGTGGATAGCAGCACCGCAGATGTGGAAACAGCGCGCCACATCTCAGTCCGCTCCTGGCACCATTCGCGCATGGCCTCCAAGCTAGACCCCCGGCGCAAATGCTCGAAGCAACCGAGCCATATGGCACGCTCAAAGTACTCGTCTTGGGGCTCAAGCTTTCGTCCTTGGCGAGTTGCCGCATCCGGATCCAGCTGGGTCACGAGAGGGGAACCGTCTGAGTTATGGAATGATGTCGCAACGGCTGGCGATTGGCGATCCAGAAGATGTGGCCAAGCAGTAACACTCTTTCGAAGCTTGATTTGAGAGCGGGTGTGAAGCCAACCGTGGGCAATGATGTCTCCTCGGTCCGCATTCTGCTGAAGTTCGCGCGCAAGTTCGTCAATATCCGGGCCAGACGAAGCGTTGTTCTGGAGCCACTGGATAACTGCTTGTCGTTCCCCCGCCGATGGATCGCTTGCAAGGAAATCTTTAAATAGATCTGTTGAGTCACTGGAGTTTCGGTGAGAATCCAAGACTTCCTGTTTGGCTTCATGACTCGAATATCTTAGCGGAAGAAGTCTACGTAGTAGATCCCATGTCTGTGCCTCCCTTTCGAGACGTTTGATAAGCTCTGCTGAGGCGGGATTACTGTTAGCAGCGTCGACCTCGTCTGCATCCATGTCGACATCATCCTGTCCATCGCGCACCATGCGCGGCCGCACCTGTGCTAGACGTCGCAGAGCATTCTCGTAGTATTTTCGGGGGAGGTCTAGGATTCGTTCTCGTCGTTCTTCGGGTGACAGTGGAGGAGAGAGGCAGTCGTCAAGCGCGTTGGCGAATTCTTCGACCTCGGGGCCAGCCTCGTAAGATAGAAAGCTTTCAGGTTCTATAGGCGCCATTCTGAAGGCTTGGGTCTCTTTTCGCCCAGGGTATGAAGTCGAAAATAGGTGTTTGTTAGAATAAAGAGGACGAGTAGCTTGGGCAATCGACCCTATTCGGCTGGTTTGGCCGTTGGGTCAAATATGGTGCTCGTTCAAGATCGCATGCATGCCCAGTGTGGGTGCAAGTTGTTATATCGCGTATATCGCAGTCGTCGAAGTCAAACCGATACCGCAATCGCGATGATTTATTGAGGAGGCTCACGCAAGTTGATGCTCCAAGCAAAACGAAATAATTGCTAGGTTGTTTTGGTTGCTGCTTCACTGGCGCGCCTGGAGCTAGCTTTTCGGTACGTACCTCGATGCCAGCCATCAGAAAGCCCCACTCTGCGCTAATGAAGCAGCCGCGATCATGCGCGCGTGTTGTACAGTGCACAGTCACATTATTTCGCACTAAACACTGTCATACTTCAAGTACTTCTCCACTCAGCAGCAAATTTGATTTCTTTTCTCTTCTTCTTTATCATAATGTCATCGGCATTCGTATTAGAGTCTCGGAACAGGCGCTCAATGCTTGTTCAGGTCCATGAGGCCTCTTGCGTGCTCAACGATCGCCTAGAAGAAATTCGGCGCTCTTCACTTAGTTGCCAGCGTTACCCAAACCGGCGGACACACCAAAAGACGAGCGTCACAGATCATTTCCCTTCCTCCCGAAGTTGCTTCATTTTGAGCTTGAGTAGATTGGGCTTCGGACAGCTCACGGTAGATGCATCTTCTCCATAGCGTTCGTAAAAGGCTTCGCAACACTCGTAGAGCTGCTTGACTACTGTCTGGCACTTGGCCTCGTTGTAACCGTTGCTTGTGAGGCAGTCTTGTGGCAGCCGAGTTAGCAATGTGTTGGATCAGAATTTTCTTGGTTCCTTGGACATGAAACTCGTACTTTGAATTGCGCACTATGATGGTGTTAACTCATTTCATGTTGAAAACAAGTTGCAATTTTGTAGAATTTTACAACTTACTGCGCGGGGATGGCAAGCAGGTTTGGCTTCAACGTCGTCCTTGGGAGCCTTATTCAATCCCGTTAGCGATGTCTGAGAATAGGCATGAAGCTACCCTAAGTTGGAAATATACCATTGTTATGTCGCTTATGTGACAGCGAATGGCAGCAGTAATATCTATCCGTGTTGAGCTTTTGGGTTGCACCGGGACAAATATATCCAATGATTGCTTTTCCTACTGAGGAGGGAGCGAATGCTTTTAATGATTTGTTTATGTGCAGAAGTGACGAATAGCAACCTAACGTTAGTTCTATGGAAAACATGGGAAGGAAAAGATAAAGAACTGTTGGAGAAGACTGATGTCATGAGTACTCCAGTTCTTGTCAGGTTCGATCATATATGGCTTGGTCCAGGGTAACGGGGAAGCATCATGCCCAAGGACTCAGTAAGTTTCCAGGTTTCCACTATTTTCCAGCGATGGAACCTGGTGGAAAACCAATCAGGAGCAGCTCCCCTCACCTCTCAGGACCTACCTTTAGCTCTTCATAGCCCCCGCCACCAAGTGAAGTGAAGTCAAGTGAAGTGCGGTTTTGGCGTGTAAAGAGTGCTGAAAGAGCTGAGACCAAGAACTTAGATGCCTGGCCACCTGAATTCATCCTATCGAGGTTCATTACGCCTGGGCGATTAATCGTCTATTACACTTCCCACCAACACCACTCTTTCTCTTTCTTTTTCACCTGCACCCCGTTCCGTCAATAACTCTCCACTTACATAACATTTCCTCTTCAACAACGCGCCTGACCTGTTGCCGTTGCTCCCCGCCACTCATTGGAAGTGCAGTAACCGTAACGCGATCGTCACCCCCACTTACCAGTACCGACCTCTCTTTACCACTATCGTGAAAAGGTACTGTATGACTTCCGCAACATCTCGCCACGCCGCCTCTCTCCCACTTCCATTCATCCCAAGACCGCGCGCTGACATTTTCACCACGAGCGCAGAGCAGCCTCAGCAAAACAATAACAATGTCTAACGAGAACGAGAACGGCACCCCCGGCGAGCAGGCTCCCGCCAACTCGGAGCACCTGAACATCAAGGTTACCGACAACAACAACGAGGTCTTCTTCAAGATCAAGCGTACCACAAAGCTCGAGAAGTTGATGGGTGCCTTCTGCGAACGCCAGGGAAAGGCCACCAGCTCCGTGCGATTCCTCTTCGACGGCACGCGAGTCCAACCCACGGACACACCCGATGCAGTACGTTTCATCTATTCTGCTGGTGCACGAGGGCGCATTCCACAAACATGCAAACTCCGTCTCCATGTAAAACTGTCGCGAAAGAGATCACATGTGCTGACATACTCACTTCAAAGCTCGAGATGCAAGACGGCGACACTCTGGAAGTCCACCAGGAGCAGGTGGGCGGATTTTCAAAGCTATTGGGGTAAAGGTCTTGGAGGAACGTTTACCAGGAGGAACATCTCAACGGAGGCGAACACATCGAGAAATGCGCTATTGAACTGAATTTCCGGTATCCATGGTTGAGTTATTGGCTTTGCGTATATCAGACGAGAGCAAGGCTGAAGCAAGGAGTCGACACATGATTTACGACAGAGAAACACCACCTGACTAACTCGCGATACTTTCCCTTCCTTTTGGTGACTGATATGGTTGATTACGCTGCACACGTTATTCATAATGAAGTTGCGAGCGAGCATGGTGTCCGTCTTTGTCGGGGATAATCTACCTACTCATCACATCCAGGACTGATTCAAGCAGTTTGTTCTAACCCATCAACACATAAAGATCACATGTAAGCCAAAAGAGTTGATATGAACCAGACCAGACCGAATTGTGCATTTTCCATTTAAAGTCACTCGCACTATACGCGCCCATCCATTCCTTCACACCATGTCGCCAAACTGATCGGACCAGACAATTTATATGATCAAGTTTTATCTTACTCAACGCTCCCTTGTCCTAAACGACCTGAAAAGACCAAATTAAATGCAAACGCCAACAAAAAAACAAACCGTATGCTAACCATCGCAGCCGAAACGCAAGAACAGAGTTTGTTAAAAAAAAAACACTCCACCGA
Organism: Fusarium torulosum; assembly: GCA_900312805.1. Taxonomy (NCBI): domain Eukaryota; kingdom Fungi; phylum Ascomycota; class Sordariomycetes; order Hypocreales; family Nectriaceae; genus Fusarium; species Fusarium torulosum. The sequence continues at coordinate 8,803 of ONZP01000214.1, forward strand.
AGGTTCAACAATGCTGGGCAAATTATCAAAACACGCACGCCAAAATCACACATTATTCATTACGCTTTGAGTTCCATTGCTCGGCAGCCAGTGCAGAGCACGATAGTGCCCTCGGGCACGTGCTTGGTGAAGATCTGACCGTCGTCGAAGCCGCCCTGACATTCTGCGCATCGGAAGCAGTGTTCATGCCACTCTCCGCCCAGAGCCTGAATGTACTGTCCAATGACAGCTACATGGCATTTCCTGCACTTGGGCGCGCGTCGCTCCGTACGCTTTGTCTGGCAGTTGATGCACCACGCGTATCCATCCTTCTCGATATGGGTCATACCTTGGCCAAAAGGATCGCCGCACTCAGCGCAGAAGAAGTGACCGTAGTGCCAGTGAGCCCCGAGAGCAACGATGTGCTCACCAAGAATAGGGGTCTGGCAGTGCTTGCAGCGCGGTGCGAACAGCTCGTGCCAGTCGAGATGGCAGAAAAATCGCAGACGCTCATCACCATCCTCGGCCATGGTCTTGCCCGGCTCCTCTTCGAGGATTTCGCCAGCTGCGCGGCGGTTGATACGATCAAGTCGTTCCTGTCGAAGGTGGTCGGGCTCATGGCTAATTTCCATCGCCTGTAGGTTAGTGCCACAAGTATAACAGCTGAAACACTGTGGATGGAATCGTTCACTGCTTCCCGCCAGGGCGACGAACCGCCCGTCAATGGGCAAACCACATTCGTGGCAGATTGTCACAGCTCTCCTACTGCTGCCAGGCGCAGGGGACCAGTGGCCACGAGGTTTCTGGGCAGTACGGGGTGCTGCCCTGGCGCCAGGCTGGGGCAGTGGACGGGGGCCGGAAGCTGGCTTGTTATCAGGGGTCACAATGGCAGGAATACTACCTCCGTTGCTCGGAGCCTCATCGACAGCGATGCTTGGGATGTTGATCGAAGGTACTGAGCCTCCATGGCTGTCGTCTGTCTCGTCTACACAGATCGACGGGATCGGCGTTCCCGTCGAGGCCCTGGGCATCTGCGTACTTTCCTCCGCCACCACGATACTAGGTATCGCCATGGGTTTCTTCGGCTGGGCGAAGGAGGAGGAGGATCTGTTGGGGGTTGCCGGTAGCGACCGGTCTGGGGTCTTATCAGTGGACTCGTCCGGGGCTTGCCAGTTGGCTGCGAAGCTTACAATAGGCCGTCCCGGACTGTCACTGACGGCGGTGGGTTCCGGGAGGTTAGGGCTGCGATCTTTCAAGCGCATACTCGTGGCTGCGCGGATATCGTCGCTCCGTACTTCCATGCCATTCTTTCTTTCCACCTTGTCGTTAACAGGGACGGGGCTCTCGCTGGAGTGGTTTCTGGTGTATAGTGGATTGCGGGAGCGTGTAGGAGGGTTGCGGTATATTTCAACTCGCTCGAGAGGCTTTGTTTTGTCGGTCTCCTCATTGGGAGGTCCAAAGCGGACGCGGTTTGCTGATGTCTGAGCTTTGCTGCTGAGCTTCTCCGGGGAGGCGCGACCAGAATAGTTCATGTTGTTTGAAGTCGGAGCTGGAGCTTCAGGCTCTTCCCAGATCTGGTCCTCAGTAAATGGCCGACCGACCTCTCCACTGATGTTCCTCTTGAGGCTCCCTTGGCGACGGTGGTCTGGTGTCTTGTCTGAACGTCCAACGTTGCCGTACGTCTTGCTCTTTTGAACAGTCTGCTCGCTTGGCTGCCTCTGCTCTAGAGGAGGATTGCTATCACGCTTTTCACCCTCGGCATCTTCGAAGTTGTCTCGAAGACCGTTGACACTAGCGGTACGAGCATGGGCGTAGCTGTTCCTTCTGAGGTGTGGCTTGTAGCGGTAGGGCCCATCGGGACGAGGGGAAGGTGTGCCGTGTTGGTGTTGCCAGACGAGCTCAGCGGCTTCATCGAGAGCAGCGTTGTATAGTCGAGTATCATCCTCAGGTGCTTCCTGTACAGGTGACTTTGCGCCCTTGCGTATATCCATCTCCTCCATGGCGTCCCGCAACGAGCTTGCTTCTTCCTTCTCCATCCATCTTTGGCCTCGCTCCATATAAGTGGCTGAAGGTACGACATCTGACGGCCTTAGGGGGCTCGCGGTGGACGTTGGATAGTAGTCTGGGCTTTTTCTGCTGATGGTCGAGTAGCGGGAGGCAAGACTGCCTCCAGCAATGCTGGGACTCTCTGAGGCTTTACGGTCAAGAACAGGCGGTGCGGTTTCGGGCGGAGAAGCAAGATCAGGCGTGAATCGGCCGGTGCTATTGCGGTGCAAGCTTGAACGGCTGGGGACTGGACGTGCACCAGCTGGTTGAGGTCGTGCACCTCCAGGTCTAGACACACGGTTTGACCGGAGACCTGCGAGGTAGGTGGCTGTGGGAGAGAGCTATTAGTTAACAATTGTTGCGGATATGCTCAATTCCACTTTATCATACCGAATTGGTCCTCTGTCATATATGAAGGCGACGGGGGAGTCACCTTGCGCTTAGGCTCACTCGTTTTTGCCATAGCTGGCATTTTTGCCAGATGATGATGGTAGAACTAAAGAATATTGAAGGTGAATATCCTGCCCGGCAGAGAAAAGGGTTGAAAAAGAAGGATTAGACGGCAGATAGGGAGATATTTGATAAGGATAGAGAGCAATAACAATAGGTTGACGTCTTTGTGAGTGAGGTTGACCGTTATAACAATCGGTCGCAAATCGAGCTGGCTGGGGTTGACCAGGCAACGAATATTGAATGGCGTTTGTGTTGCGTCAGAGCATCACCAGCAGCAACAAAAAAGCCTTTGTCTAAGATTGAGACAAGAACACGAAGTCTTATGATCTCATTGAGGAGGTTCAAATTTTGAAGTTGTTGTTATTGTTGTGAGATGCAAGGTGCAAGGGTTCTTTATTTATTGTACAAAATCTTCCACCGCCATCTGGCTAGGTTCCTACTGTAGGTCCCTAGGTATGACTGGCTACCTATGATATAGTGGTTGAAGCGGGGAGGGGAGGTTTGATGTGTATTCATCTCATTTGCTCAAATGATTATTTGCCTTAGTAAGTCAGTACCTGTCTCTGGCTCTCACTTATCAAATAAATTCCAACCATTCGAGGACAAATAGTTACTCATCCCTTAACGTCCTTTTCAGCTCCTGGCGCCGCCTTTTCCCCTTCAGCTGAAGGCGGTGGAGGTTCTGCAAAACCAAGGTTCTTGAATTCGTCCCTGGCCATCAAGTTTCTAAAATGCCCGTTACTATTAGCCCGCTTTCCTCCGAGAGATTTGCGTCATGAGCTCTAGAACAAAAGAAGCGCAACCATAGGCTCGTTCTCAACTCACTTGTCCATTCTGCATGAAAGATATGCCTTTGCTAGATCGCGACATTCTTCGTCATTTAGACCTCGAACCTTTTTCATGCATGAAAGGTACTTTGTCATGACACTCTTGCACTCGCCTACAGTTTGTCCTTGTTAGTATCTTTTCTATCGCAAAGGGGGTTTGTTAGTCATTTTTGAATCCCTCACCATCATGATCGAGAGGAAAGCTTCCACGCTGTGGCCTAGTGATAGGTAATTGATTCAGCCAGAGTCTTGGTGAGTGACGATGCTCATACAATGAGTGACTCACGGTATAGGTTTGGTGGTCGGCTTGGGACCGGGGCTACCGAAAGAGCTCATATCTTTGAATTGGTCTTTTGGCTGGTTTCTAGAGCATTTATCACCCTCATCTCAGGTCATGTCTTTTGAATGTCTACTATAGAAAAGTCGGGCGACTTGTGGCGAACCCCGGTAGAGTAGCTTCTGATGGATAACCACATGGTTTTTAGGTGTGGCTGGTGACGTGGCACGGCCTTCCACGTTCCATCCATCTCGGGCTAACAGCTAGCTCGACCAATTACCAAGTTCCCAGCGGTCAGTGCTCTGGAGCCCCCAGGTACCTCACAGCCGAGAAACCTCCGGTGGAGCCCCTGTAAGTCGCCTAGGTCGCCTAGAACCAGGCATTGCAAGGCCTAAAAAAAAAAAAAAAGCTTGGGGGGAGGTTGAACATTATGCAAATACACGTGAATCTCCCAAACTCTTGACTCCCCTGCGCAAGCAAAGCAAAGCCAAAGCAGAGCCATCCTGAGCCTGAGCCTAAGCCCAGACCCAGCCCCAGCCCCAGACAGACCGAACCGCATGAACTATCGGAATTGACGTCGGATTTTGAATTTAGCGACAACGAGCGCATTAATTCAGAATTGTCTTGGGTTTCGTGACGAACTCCTGACTCGACTCGACTCGACTCGACTTGACTTGTCAAACCCAACCCCGACCCTCACTTGTCTTGTCCCTATCTCGCTCGCTCGTCACAAAACCCGCCTTCATCATCACCATGGCTGCACTCGGCGAGGATCTGCTCATCACGGTCAACAAGCTGCAGGATTTGGTTTTCAACACCATTGGCAGTGACTCCCTGGATCTTCCTCAGATTGTATGCGTTTTTTGCTACACGAATTGGTCTTCCCGGACCTTGACTGACCGTATATCTTAGGTTGTTGTCGGTTCCCAATCCGCCGGCAAATCTTCCGTCCTTGAAAACATCGTCGGTCGAGACTTTCTACCGCGCGGAGCCGGCATCTGCACTCGTCGTCCTCTGATTCTCCAGCTCATCAACGTTGCCGACGATGAAAGCGCCCCCGACCCTTCAAGCGATCCTTATCGATCTCCCGGCGCTGCTCGCCGTTCCGAGTGGGCAGAGTTCCACCATATCCCCAACCGGAGGTTCAACGACTTTGGCGACGTCAAGCGCGAGATTGAGAACGAGACATCCCGTGTTGCTGGTAACAACAAAGGCATCAACAGACAACCCATCAACCTCAAGATCTACTCTCCTCATGTTCTCAACCTGACCCTGGTCGATCTTCCCGGTCTAACCAAGGTGAGTTTATTTCTTCTTGCTTTTTGGCGATCTCGATGACCTCCTGCACTGTTGTTTCCTATCTTTGAACACTGCTGATTACGGTTTCATATCAGGTCCCTATTGGCGATCAACCCACCGATATCGAGAAGCAGACTCGAAACCTCATTTCCGAATACATCGCCAAGCCCAACAGTATCATTCTCGCTGTGTCTCCTGCCAACGTTGATATCGTCAACTCCGAAGCTCTCAAGCTCGCTCGTCATGTTGACCCTCTTGGCCGAAGAACCATCGGTGTCCTAACCAAGGTTGACCTTATGGACCATGGTACCAATGCTCTGGACATTCTTTCTGGCCGTGTCTACCCCCTGAAGCTTGGTTTCATCGGTGTGGTCAACCGATCGCAGCAAGATATCCTGGGAAACAAGCCTATGGAGGATGCTCTCCAGGCTGAAACAGACTTCTTCAAGCACCACCCTGCTTACCGCAACATCTCCATCCGATGCGGCACTCACTACCTGGCCAAGACCCTTAACACCACTCTCATGGGCCACATCCGTGAACGTTTGCCCGACATCAAGGCTCGGCTCAACACACTTATGGGCCAGACCCAGCAGGAGTTGGCCAGCTATGGGGATATGCACTTTAGCGGAAAAGAGCACCGAGGCTCTCTCATTCTCCAGCAAATGACACGCTTCGCCAACTCCTTCATTTCCTCCATCGACGGTACCTCGACTGAGATTTCCACAAAGGAGCTCTGCGGTGGTGCCCGTATTTACTACATCTTCAACTCCGTTTTCGGTAGCTCCCTTGATACTATCGATCCTACCTCCAATCTTTCCGCCCTCGACATCAGGACGGCGATCCGAAACTCGACTGGTCCTCGACCTAGTCTCTTCGTCCCTGAGATGGCTTTCGACCTTCTTGTGAAGCCTCAAATCAAGCTTCTAGAAATCCCTAGTCAGCGTTGTGTTGAGCTTGTGTACGAAGAGTTGATCAAGATTTGCCATACTTGCGGCTCCACTGAGCTTTCGCGATACCCTCGACTCCAGGCTAAGCTTATCGAGACAGTCTCAGACCTGCTCCGGGAGCGACTTGGCCCTGCTTCATCATATGTCGAATCACTTATCTCTATCCAACGTGCTTACATCAATACTAACCACCCTAACTTCCTTGGCGCCGCCGCCGCCATGAGCAACGTCGTTGGTGCCAAACAGGAGCGGGAGCGGAAAAAGCTAATCCAGGAGGAGCGAGAACGCCGGGAAAAGCGCCGTCTGCAGGAGCTTGAGGTCGAGGGCGATGGTCCTGAGAACGAGGATGGTGTGACTGGCCCTCTTGAAAAGTCTGAGAAGACCAAGTCAGGACGGGTTAAGGCCACCAAGCCTCCTCGCAGCATATCGCCTTCGCTCTCAGTCCGCGAGAACGGAACATCGAGCCTTTCCGCCCATATGAACGCCACACACTTGAACGGTTTACGATCAGCCTCACCTGCTCGACTTAACCAACAGGGACTCGGGGGTGCTCGTGACTCTTTCCTGAACTACTTTTTCGGAAAGGATGGTCAAACTATTGGTGGTCCCCTTCCCAGCCCCAGCGGGATCCCTAACGGACGACATATCAGCCAGAACTCTGAGACCAGTTTCCCCATTGTGCGCCGGGAGAGGGACTTTGGCCGGCCGTCCACAGCCACGACGATGGCCCCCGAGGACGATGTGTACGATAGGACAGGGAAGAACTACGGCTTGGCTTCCCAAATGGTAAGTTCCGAGGATCTACAGGTGCCTGGTCTCCTCTTCTCACACCAAACTAACCCCTTTAACCAGGGAGAATCCGCGGAGCCGGCCATGACGGAGCGCGAGGCCATGGAGACGGAGCTCATCCGGGCTCTCATTTCTTCTTACTTTAACATTGTTCGTGAGTCTATCGCCGACCAGGTTCCTAAGGCTGTCATGCATCTTCTCGTCAACCATTGCAAAGACGTCGTCCAGAACCGCCTCGTTAGTGAGCTCTACAGAGAAGCTCTCTTTGAGGAGCTCCTCTACGAGGACGACGGCGTCAAGAAGGAGCGCGAGAAGTGTGAGCGTCTGCTCCAGACCTACCGTGAGGCAGCCAAGATCATTGGTGAGGTGCTGTAAATACAGCATTGGTTACCTGTTACTCTTGGTTCCTGGAACAGGTCGTCTAGCAACTATGTCGAGTTGAACCCGACAATAATGAAGAAAAAGAAGACCAGCAACAGCCATGCCTGTATGGACGGACGGATGTATAGACTTGGAAGAGAAGGACGAAATATAACCTGGAGAAACCGGACAATGTCGATCGCTTTTGGGCAAGGGGCTCGGGCTCTTGAACCAATTTTGACTGCTCTGCTTGTTAAAGCAAGGGGCAGAAGAGGAGAAGGAGAAGAAAGAGACGAAAGAAAGAAAAGAGTATTGTAATTTTGTTCTTTTCATCATCGTTTTCCCCTCTTTTCTTGTACATCACCAACTGGCATTGGAATTGCGGCCACATTCAGCTTAGTTTCTGATGATGGCTCTAACGAGAAGAAGGGATACAGGGGAGGGGCTTGTATGTATGTATCGATGGATGTATGTATGTAAAAAAGCAAACCAAACTCGGCTCGTTGTCCTAGCAGAATACACAATGTACTACTTATAATACTCGTTTACATAATGATTAAGTAGGATTGATTGATTTATCTAGTACAGTAGGTGGATATTTTATATAAGACCGCTTTTCATCTCCGATATTACAGCAACTCATACAGTATACACATAGATAGATGACTTGGTGTCATGTTTGTTCATTTGCCCAGCTGAAAAATCCATCTAGTCAACTAGCTATGGCTGGTTGCCATGATATGCCGGTGGCTCACCCGTTGTGGATGAAGGGTATCGAGGATCATAGTCATTGTACTCAGGTCCTGGTGCATGATGACCAAGAAAGGCAGGGTTTGTTCGAGGATCGAATCCGTAACCTGGAGGGCCTTCCACAGCTCGCTGATGAGGGTATACGCTTTGCCCCCTTGGTGGTGGTCGGGTGTCGTAGACATAGTACTGTCTTTCATCTCGTCGGATGGGCCTTCTGATGAAGTAGTTGCCGTCAGGGTGACGAACTTCAACAAGCTCGTACGCCTCCGCGTGATGCTCCGGAGGTGGGCGGGTGTTGGGATGATCATAGTATATGCGTTGAGAGGCTGCAGGTGGTTCATAGTGGTACTCTGGCTGTCCATATCGAGGTCGAGGGCTCTGTTCCCTGTAACGGACAGGGCCATGACCAGGACCAGGACCGTTATACCAGGAAGATGAGGGCTGGCCATAGTCACCAAATCCCCGATCATCGCGTACGTCATATTTATGTTCTCGGGGAAGAGTGTCTCGTGCTCTTCGACCTCGTCCAATCTCGCGTCCTGATTCATCAACATAGATAACTTCTTCTTCTTCTTCTGCCTCTTGGTAGCTCCGGGCAACGGGCGGCTCATGGCCTACTCTTCTTCCAACTTCGACGTAGCTGGGCTCTGCATTCACGGGTGCAGTGACTTGAGGACGGTATTCTTGTGGCCGAATTCCAACTGAAGCGCTTCTATCGCGTGTTTCAGTTGGCTCCATGCCCGAATAGCGCTGCTCACGAACATCACGGTAATCAGAAGGCTTCTCGTCGCGCCAATGCGCCCCGTCTCGAGGTTTTGCGAGACCGGAAGGAGGGAGAGCCATAGGCTCATACTCGTGTTCATACTCACGCTTCATCCTGACTGCACCTCTGTCGCTTCCTCTGACTGGCCCTTGACGTCTTTCAAAGTCTGATGGCGAATAGTCATCGGATACTGAAGCGGCAGCATCTACTGGGGCGGCAGGCTTTGTCAGAGGTGCTGGGGCTCGGCGTTTCTTGCCACCGTAAACTTCGCTTGCTGGACGAAGATTGGGCACATCTTGCTCAGAGTCGTTGTGCGATTGAGTTTGGGAAAAGGCAGGTTCGGGCAACTTTGCCGCCTGAGGTGGGTCAATTGGAGTGAACTGCCCCGGCTGCCGTGGTAGATTCTTGATCTGTGTTTTATCGTTTTGTGGGCGAGGCTGCTTGGGATGTTGGTTCGCTTTGGCAGTCAATGTTTCAACAATTGGAGGTTCTTTCATAGGAGGAGCGTCGTTCAGCATCGCTGGTGCAGGCTTTGGAGCAAACTCATCTACGAAGGCTTGCTCAAACGCCCAGGGAATAGCCGTGTTCACCGAGGCGTAGGCAATCGGATCATCCTTTAGCTTATCTGCTAATGCAGCCAGCCGCTCATTTTCGGGCAGTTTGATCATTTCTGTTTGCCAGTCCATAGGTGTCAATCCTTGGTCCTTGAGTACGTCAACATGCTCCTTTTTAAAGTGCCTAACAAGTTGTGGGAGGTGAAAGACAGGGTTTCCATCACAAAATTTGCACGGAACCCCATTAAGGGCCCGAACCATGCGTAACTTTTTGTTTTTTGTTGTGGCATCAATGAACAATGCCAGTGTTAACTTCTCATGATACGAATCCTCAAAAGCATTGGCAACATGCCAAATGACCACATAGGCCCTGACCGAAGGAGGAATCTTCTTATTACTTCCAACCTTTGCCCAAACCGATTGAGTAGTCTGGGCTATTGTTTCCATCCGGGACAATTGAGACTTGGCAGTTGATGGGGCATCAGTGGTATCGAAATGACCAAAATATGACGGGCCATAGTCAAAGGTACCAGGGCCGGCCTGAGGTGTCAGATGCCCATTCGCCTGGTCATGAGGGTTGTAGGCCATACCCGAAGGGAAAGGGGGAGGGTAAGAAGCATATACTACAGCGTCGTGGTAGGGTGTAGACGAGTACGGCGTAGCATAGGCATGAGATCCGGTTTGCCCGTATGCAGCCATGGGTGGCATTGGGATAGGGGGACCGGAACTGTAATGTGATAGAGAAGGTGCTTCTGGTCCATAGACAGGCGGAGCGTACCCCGGTGGCGGACCTGCCTGAAAACCAGGATAAGACTGTTGGATTGAGGCAGCTGTTGACGGGAGTGAGTTGGCTGAGCTGCTGTCATAGTAAGACTTCTCCTTGGTTAGAGGCTCAGGACTGAACGGGGGCACCTCTGGCCATTCTGCCCTCCAGTGCACGACAATATTGCCCAGACTAAGAGCAATTGTGTGCTTGGCTGCATAGTGTTGAAGCACACCCTCAAATCCAAAGTACTTGAGGAGTCCATTTCCACCAAGGCAGCCGTTACAAAGGAACAACTCTTTGCGTAGTTGCTCAGTACGAGGCTTGATCTTGACATCAAACACCCACTTCATATTCTCCAGGGTCAACTTTTGAGTCCAAGGTCCCTCAGCAGGTTCGACAACTGGCCTCTTTCCTGCAGCAAGTGAGGCAGCATTGTCCTTTGCAACTTCAGCATAGAACCTTTTACGAACGTAAAGTAGCACATCAGCAGCGAACTGGGGGCAGTTCTTCTTCTTGACCTTAGCGCCATTGTTCCATCCCTTAATGATTTCGTCGGCATATTCTGAGATTCGTGCTCGAACAGGTCCTTGGATGTCGTCCCATTCTTCATCGGTAACCTCTCTCGGTTCTCTAGCAGGCTTCTTCTCAGCTTCCTTCGCAAGCCTTTCTTGCAGCCCTTGGATGTTGGCGCTGCTTTGTTTTTCTCGTAGCTCGGCTTCCCCTCTCTGGGCTAGAAGACGGGGTTTCAATAGCTCCCATGCGTTATCATCGAGTGGAGTGATGAGCTGAAGTGCCGCTTGGAAGGACGGAATTCGAGCGAGAACGTCTGCTTTCAACGGAGGGTCTAGAAGCATGGCCCGACCTTCAATGTCAGCTCGTCTTTGGGCTTTGAGCTGAGCAACTTCTTCCTTGGTTCGCTTCTGCTGTACCGGGACACGTGGCTGTTGCGTACTTGCGTCTGGCTGTGCTGTATGCCCAGCTTTCTCACTTGCGTTGCTGGTTCGTTCTTGTTGTTCGTTGACCTGGTGAACAGTACCTGAGAACGTCTTATTCACGGGTGGCTTGGAAGGTAGGGATGCAGCAAGAACTGGAACCTCTAGTTTTGCTGAGGTCTTTGGCACACGCAACTGAGCGATTCCTCCTGACCCGGCCCATTTCTCCCAGCGAGACGCATCGACCAAAGCCTGCTTTCCTCGAATCTCTAGACCCTTAATCCACTCTTCGGCAGCAGCAGATCCCAATGCTTTGACATGTTCGAACTCGGCCTTGATTTTTTCAGTATGCTCTGACCAGAATATCTTGGTCACTTGGGTGTTTGGAGGCACAGCTCCAGTCTGCATAGCACGTGGAGGAATAACATGCATTTCTCCATCCACAAGTACGGGGGGAAGAGCCGGAAGGAGAAAAGAGGGGAACGAAGAAGACAGAAGCAAGTCGATTTCCTATCACAAATGTTAGACTGTTCATCGGATGAATGCTTCAAAACGCCTACCTTGACACCCTTCTTTCTTAGACAAGCTCCGCAGGTGAAGACACAAAAAGGGAAAATGGGGCAGACGTCACTTGGACCTGGACCACTACGCCATGTTTCGTTGTTAGAAGATAGGGACTTGTGACTTTTTGAACCGCAGAACTGGCAAGAAACAGAGCAAACAAGACGCCACATCTGAACTTCTGACCTCCCCTTAAGAGGAGCCGGCATGCGGGGGCAAAACAGCCTCCTTGAAGCCTGCCATATGGCGTCTGGCCTCAAGCTGGGAAGACAAGACGGCACAGCATTCTGACGTGTAGAAGGAGCTGTGACAAAAGGGCTAAGAAAAGCACGAAAAAGTTTGTTGACAGCCAACAAACGACCCAGATACCTGGGCGGTACAAGAGTAAAGATATGTTGCCATATCTCGGCTGGGAGCTGCTTGGATCGATCTGTCACGGGCTTTACAAGCTCTCGCGATCTTGTAGGATCCGCTTCCTCAAGTCTCACTTTCTTGAGTTGCTGAGTATCACCAGAATCTAGTGACTGGCGCCTTTTCTTCGAGGGCTGAGACTGGGAGATGTCATCGGGTAAAGCCGCAGCAGGGTCATAACTAGAGGCTTCTGAGGGCTCATAATCGGATGCATCAGCCATCTTTACGTCGACTCTGTGTGTATCACTAGACGTTGATGCTGTTTGGGCGAGCGTTAAACCAGGGGGACCAGCCCCTTGATTCTCCTTGGAAGACATTCTTCACAAAATGCGCTATGAAATAGCAGGATTTGATGAGAAGAAGAGAGGAGAGAAGAAACGGAAAAGTTGCTTGATAAAGTATCAAGCATGGGGGGAAAGGAGACAGTCAACACTTGTCTGCGCGTAGAGGGTATGAAGCAACCGAGTAGTTTCGCGTTGCAGCCTAGTTAAAAGAAGCAGGAGCGGTATGATTATGCTCATGCACTCTTTTTTTGTTTTTGTTTTGTTTTTTTGCGATACAAACCCAAGATTGCTCGTGAACAAAGCGACGCGAATTGGCTTCGCGGTGTTGCCTTGAAAAAAGGGACAGGTGAAGAAGGCTTTATTAGACTTGAAAGTCAATGTTGGAACTTGGACTTGGATCATGACCACCACGACCTAAAAGTTCTGGGCTTATCGATAAGACTTTCGAGGGGGGCCCACTTTCTTCTTGGATGACGAAGCAATCATGCTGAAGCAGCAAAGCAATATCTTAAAGTACACCCAGGAATAGGTAAAAACTTAGGTAATATTTGATATGATAAGCTACGTAGTATACAATTTGAGATACAATTTCACCATATACTCCATTTAATTAAGTAGAGATGCTTGGTCTTACATTTCATTCCTCGCTCCACGTCTTATGATAGTACAAGGGGTCACACTCCATCATTGCATCGTAGTATCTCTTACATTTCCCCCATTCCCATTCCCGCTTCCGCTCCCACTTCCTTGCGCCTGCGATGTACTTCCGCTACGTCCACCCGCCGATGAACTCTGTCCGGGCGATGACTGATCCCCTCCAGCGCCGTATATCTGGAAGCTCTGGTCTGCTCCCCAGTTGGCCATCTGCGTATAGTTTTCAAACGCGTTCTACTAAGTGTTAGAAACCGTGACAAAGTGTTATACCTCTTATCAGAAACAAGACTTACCCAGTCAAAGTTGGCAGCCATATCGATCCCCGCATTGGTGCCAGCTCCCAGATTGCTAAACATTGAGGAGAACGGAGAAGCAGGACCGGCTCCGGCAAACCCATCTGTCTGGAAATCAAGACCATCAGGGCCAGGCATGCCAAAGTCCATGCCCATAAATGCCGCTGGGTTAGGCGTTGAAAAGGGGTTGGCCGTTGGGTTAAACTCGGGTAGGCTATTGTTGGAAACGAAATCAGGCGCCATACCAGGCGAAATATCAATGCCCATGCCCGGTGTCAAGCCTGGCATTGGAGATGGCGCGCCTGGCGTATCCATGCTACTCGCCGTAGGATCTTTGATCTTGTCTAGCATAATATCAATGACCTTGGCTGCCTTGAAAGCTTCCATGGACGTGTCGGCGAGAGTGTTCCAAATCTTCCTCGCAGTTTCTAGACTTTCGATCATCTTTGATCGCTGGTTGCCGTCCCACGTTGAAGCACCTTCATCCTCCTGTGGAACTGAAGATTGCGCGGCGATATTGTCGAAATGAAGATCAAGTATGACCAACATGGCAGGCAGGGTGAAATCTTTGGTAGCAATAGACTTCACAAACCAGCTGACTGACCGCAGCCTTCCATTGGACTGTGATTCCCGGTAGAGAACCGCCAGATGATCGAGCGCTGTCAACGAGGCTTCAATCGCAGCCCTGCGAGAGTGTGCGTATCGTGCGTTTTGCCTTGCGCGGGGAAGGTATTTGCGGTGGAGTAGGCAGAGAATCTTTTGGTAAAGGATATCGACGTTGAACCTGGCAATAATTAATGTCACCGGATCATGTGATCCCTCCAGTGTTGTCAGCTTCAAGTGCGGCGGTAACTCTTGCATGATCTGTCGCAATTTGGCGTCAAAGCGAATGATTTCGTCGTAGGACACATGTTTGCCCACTGTGCCCGTAGCTTGAAGGATGTTTCCCAACTCGTTACACAATCTTGACTTTGCAATCATGTATGCGATTGGAGTGGCTAGAGTTGACGGTCGAGAAGGAGGCAGTTCCTTAATACTAGGGTAAAATTCGTCGTCAAAAATGTTGTTAGGTAGCTGAGTATCACAGTCGTGTTCATAGATCATGCTGGGCAGAGAAACCTGATGGGAAAAGATGACATCTGACATTCGCACAAGAGCCCACGTCCGCCGTCTCATTTCCTAGTGGGATTAGCAAAACGGTCTCTTGATATGCAAAAGCATGGAACTTACTGCTTGGAACGGTGTAATTGATGGGAACCATTTGGCGTCTCGATGATAGCCCATTCGAAAAGCAATTCGGACAATTAAGGAGACAATCAACCACAACCCCAAATCAGCATCCCACCGAGACGAGTATTCTCCAAAAACGTAGAGAATCATAGTCTCGACCGTGTACTCGTTTGGTTTTGTATAGTCTGATTTTACAAGACATTGGACTGTCCGTAATCGATACTCGTTTGCCAACTCAAGAGTTCGTCCCCTCCACTCAGGAGGTTCGTCGCCCACCTTATGGTAGCTTAGCATTGCTAGACAAAGAACTGAATACAGCATGCCAAGCCACATGATGGGCGTCTTGTTGGGGTCTTCCCAATGATCTCTCAGCTGTTGTTGAAAAGTTGGGCCATGGATAATGTTGACTGCGTTATCCATGGAGTTGAAGTACCGACTGCACAGAGTCAAGACAGCCGATTTGGGCGGGAGCTCGGCTCTTATCTCGACCTCAGATGCAGGAAGGGCTCCCAGGAGCAGTGTAGGCCCTTCCCTTGCGGCCATAGGCTTTGAGGACTTGACTCGCTCATAACTCGTTTCCAACTCCTTTTTGTGAGAAGTGAAGTAGCTTTTTACCTCGGAAATGTCGGCAAGGAGGGTGTGCCAATGTTCCTGTCCGATGTACATTGACTTGCCCTTATCTGTGTCGACTTTGAGGAAGCCCAAAGACGTAGCCAGGCCTTCTTCATCGCTGTTTTCGTCTTCGTCGTATACCATTGCATTCTCATCTCCTCTCCCAGTCTTGGCGGAAGAACCACTGTCCGTGGTCGATTGGGTTGCTGCTCCGGCGGCTGCAGCGGATGCAGCATCTACGTTAGCACCTCCGTGCATCAGGGATAAAACTAGGCCTTCTAAACGGTCAATACGATTCTGCATGTCATCAGGACTTGATTCTCCTTGACTTTGATTCTTTTTGCGCGTGACTGGCGTAGCATAAGAACATGAGCTGGTGCCCATGCCCTCACGCTTCGTACAGTTGCTACAGGGGTGACTTCTGTCACATTTTCTAGTTAGGGTTAGTGATAGTTTTCCATTTGAGGGGGTGTTTAAGCTCACAACCTGTTGATATAGTTAGTAAAGGGCAAAAGTCACATAATAGAGGGGGTCAACGTACTTGCGCGTCCTACACGGATAGCAGCTAAGAGGGACACGGTTCCTCTTCCTCACAACGCGAAACTGGTCCTCAGGAGAGCGGGCTCCCTGGGAGGAGTTGGTCGAAGGAGGAGTTGGGGTCATTGTGAAGAAAGGAAAGCGAGACGAAGTGTCTCAACAGATAAGATGTGGGATCCGGTCTCAAAGCTGACGAAATATTTTGAGACAAGCTTGGTCAGCTCTGAGGGAAGCCCGCATCAATATATTGAGTTTGTAGTAGTTAACGGCACAAGATAGCCTAGTATGAATCATACCACGCCCTTCCAGAACTCCGCCGCAACTACGACGACCCGGTACACGCAAGATTTGTCTGACCAACCGGAAATTGCGGCTCCAGGTTTCAAACGCCGGGACGGGCCAATGTTGACGTTGGAATAGACAGTTAAGCCGCGCAACGCAGCACCGGGCAATGCGATGCAATGGAATCGTTTCGCCCCAAACGATCTCTAATGTCGAGACCTGGAGGTGGCGTGGATCCAATCCGACAAGTCCGCGCGCGCGCGCTTAAGAGCTAGGGTAAGATAGAAAGTAGGCAAAGCGACTGTACAATACAGCACTGCCTTGTTTCTGAGGTGAGGTATGGTGAAGGGAGGTGCAGTATAGCACAGTACAACACGGTGATCGCCAAGACCGGATCGTGATGTCCAAGGGATGTTCAGGCGGACCAAGAGGTCTGACCAAAAAACCAAAACAGGATGAGAACAGAGACTCGCTGTAAGTCGGCGCCGGTAATGACGAGATCGCTGACCGAGTGCGGGAAATAAAGCGAGTCAGAGGCGAAAATAAAGCGAGCGGGAGACGAGGATAATGCGAGACAAGAGAGCTACAGTATGGAGTAGCTAGAGATGTGCGGGATGTTAATTGGGGCCGTCCCTCCGTAAGCTCAGTCAGCAGCGAGGTCCAGAAGTTTAGAAGTTGAGAGGTTAGAGGCTGTGAGAAAGCAGGTGACTGGAGGGAAATATCCAACCAGAGGAGCTGGAGCTGGAGCAGTCGAATGATAATAAAGCGAAGATGGAGGGCCCGGAACCTCCGAAGACTTTTATCAATTAGGGAGAGAAAAGAGAAGATCTCTTTGAAAAAGGTGGAAAAGAAAGGGTAGGGAAGGTAGAAAACGATGTGGATGTACGTAGTATGTCAGCATCAGCCTTATTGAACCGCCCGGTAGCTTGGGAACTAATGGAAGGTGCTAACATAGAACTACCTAGGCACCACAATTAAGGAATCGAAATACGCGTAACTTATCCTTCATACAGCAATAACACCTAGATCCCAATGATAGATTAGAGTATATATATATTCCTTCAAAGATCCTTGATGTCTATAATGCTCCTAAAATGCCAACAGAGAATGTCTATCCGTTCCATCTCTAGGGCCCTGAGTTCTGGATGGCGATTCTTCTATCCTCTATACCCCCATGTTAGTCGCTTCAACGTAATGGCTTGGATCAACCATGCCCAGTAAATAACTCGTCACTATAAGGGCGTTACAGCGCTTGTCTCTCATACATTGATACAAACCAACCACAACCTGCTCAAAAAAGATAAAGTCATAACCTTACGCAGTAGCAGCTGCCTAGATAACTGCAGCTTCAGGCCGGTGAGTCATTGCCAGTTCTCGCTCATCGGATTGGGATTTAATTCGTATTTCCATACGTACCTATTGGTAGAAGGAAGCTTCGGACTTCGGAGCTGTTATCACCGGCAGTTGTCATATGGAAATGCTCCACATTTTTGGCACTGTAGCTTTTTATCTTCTATATGTTTTATACCCAGTTTCCTCCAACATAATTCGACGCTGGATCCATCATGGAATTGATAAACAGTCTAGACCCTTGGATCTTTGATGTATGTACATTTAAGATTATGCATCCAATAATCCTTCAGCAACCAATGACGTGACTTCACAACAATCCAAGTATCGTATGGTACCTTAGATTTGTCATATTAATTTCACTTCGTCAGTTTACTAAGCTTCCCCCGATATCCCAGACCTCGTCCTAGTCAACTCGCTATATGCTGATGCACACTGATCGATGAGATTCCAGAGCTTACGACTCATCTAATGAGCCATTGATTGCGTAGCAAATCCGACAAGCACACATCAGCTCTTTTTGGAATGCCCGCAATGCTTTCTGAATAACGTCCTCCAACCTCAGCCCTCAGTCCCCAACCCTCCTCAAGACTTCAAGTCCATTTGGCTCTTATCTTTACAAACCGGACCTCAATCCGTCATCTTCAGTATCGCATGCCTAACGTTGCGCCGTTCCACACTATTACTTGAAGGGCTGGATTCTACTACTGGCCAAGCAGTGCAGTATTCATCTACGCCCGCAAGACCAGAAGACTGTACTTTCCCCCTCCTCTCACGCTGTGCAAACAAATAATTGTAACATATTCTTCATAACGCATGCATCCCACTTCAAGATGCTGCGGGAGCGCTCACGCTGTACTTGGTGAAGAACTCTGCATCGTTGCTCATCTCCTCCTTGACCTATGAATTTGTCAGCATTAGTCAAGCCATCATGTTAAATTCAGCTTACGATATCAAGTCCACCAACAAGCTCGCCATCGATCCAGAGCTGTGGGTATGTTGGCCAATCCGCGAACTCCTTGAGTCCTTGTCGAACCTCGTCATCGGCGAGAATGTTGAAGAAGCCATATTTGACTGAATTGTCTCGTAGCAACCCAACCAACTGTCTGGAAAAGCCGCACTGGGGCGAGCTGGGCGTACCCTTCATGAAAAGCATGACGGGCGCGGCCTTGACAAGGTCTCCAAGACGCTTGAAAAGTTCCTCCTTCTTCTTCTCGGGATCTTGCTCCTCGACAGCGACGTCGTTCGCATCGACACCATTGGGTGCGCTGGCCTCTGCATTCTGACCCGACTGCTTGGCTTGTGTCTCGATCGCCGTGCGCACCTTGACAGCACTGCTGCCACTAACAGTCTCGACAACCTGGCCATTCCTCAAAAGAACGAGGAAGGGAACGGCAGTAACATCGTAGGTCTCGCTAAGGTCGCTCAGCTCCTCCGCGTTGATTGACACCCACTTGGTGGTAGGAGGCTCAGTAACTGGGTATTCGGAAGCGAGGGTCGATAGAACGGTAGCCATTTGCGCGCATGGTGCAGCCCACGGGGCGTGGAAAGACACGATGACGAGAGCAGTGGGAGGAACAGAGGCGAGCAGCTGTTCCCACTCAGGGAGGCTGGTGATTTCTGTCATGGACGACATTTTGTTGGTTGATGGATACGTCAGGTTTTCGATCTGATAAGGTAAGAAGAAGAAAAAAGAGACAATTTAGGAGTCAGTTAACGGTAGGGTAGGTCGTAGATCCGCGCGCGCGACGGGGGGACAAAGATTCAAACTTTGGCGGGGTACTGATAACTACGGGCTGAGGGAGGGGCAACAAATGGCTGCAAATGGGAAAAAATGGTCTTGCGTCATTTCGTTTGGCTTTTGGCTTCTCTCTTCTTCGTGGTCGGTCGGCTCGGGGTAGACGGGGAACAGTAACTACGGGACTCCGCTGCCGGAGCCGGATATATGCATTCGACTTCAATAAACGAATTCGGATGCGTAATGCTGACCTCGAAGCGCGCCATCGCTATAGCCAATCTACAGCACATCACGGCGGGCATGGATATGGAGCTCACTGCACAACACATACAGCATGAACAGCACAGCTTAACCCCGCTCAACCCACTGTAGACTGGCTAGACCGCCCCAAAGTTGGGCACCTCCAAGTTCCCTAATGCAGAATAAGAAGATGTCCGGGTGCGAATGGAAGCTAAAGTACCCGCATTCTCAGCCACACTCTCCAGGTGTTGTTGCTGTACCCAAATTTGCTGTTTGCTTTCTGCTCTCTCTGAACCTTCACCTTGATCATGCAGCGGCTACCGTACAGCAATTCCTAAAACGCTGTACGATATCAGGTATTTCGGGGGGTTTTCTTGGCTTTTAGTACAAATTACACTTGATCCCCCGGCTACGGACCACGGGCTACGCCTCTGGAACCCATCTCCTCTCTCTCCGTGTGGAGCTGCCAGCTACAAGCTACCAGCACCAGCTACCGCCGCAGCAACGGTGTCAACGTCACCCCCCAATACCCAACACCCCGATACCCAATCTCCAACCTCTGTCATCCAACTTTCGTCAGCTTCAGGCTCTTTTGACCTGACAATCCTCAAGACCCTCAAGATGGCGTCCCTCAATCTCTCCATCAATGGCCCGTCCATCAAGAGCAGCTACAATGGCGTCGTCAACGGTCCCCCGCCATCCTCCGCCTCTCCCACCTACGCTCATTGGGCCCTTTTCACTGTCCAAGCCCCTCTTATGAATGCTTTCCAGGACAGCGGTTCCAAGGAGAGCATCCTTAAGGTCCAAAGCACAGGCGGTATGCCGCCCCCAAGAGCACCCTTTTCATCCACCTACCTGCTAACGAGCATATAGATGGCGAGCTCACCGACCTCATTGAGGACTTTAGCGAAGGTCGCATCCAATTCGCATTCGCAAAGGTCAAGGACCCCAACAGCGGTCTCCCCAAGAGCATATTGATCGCATGGTGTGGAGGAGGTGTTCCCGAACGAACCAAGGGATACTTCACCAGCCACCTTGCCGCGGTCTCAAAGGTCCTCCACGGATACCATGTCCAGATCACCGCCCGCTCAGAAAGCGATCTCGAGGTTGACTCCATCATGCGAAAGGTGGCCGATGCTTCCGGCGCCAAGTACTCGGCAGGCAGCTCCGAGAACACTGGTTCTAGCGCTCCTCCTCCTCCTCCCGTGAAGACCAAGCCTGTCTTCACTCCAACCGCATCAAGCCGCGCCAACCCAACCGTCGCTGCTCGGTCCAGAAGGGACGAAAACGTGGATGAGGATGGCTGGGGTGCTGATGCTCCCCCGGTCACAAGGACTCAGATTGAAAAGGTCGAGTCCGCTTACAAGCCCACAAGGGTCAACATTGCCGATCTCAGCAAGCAACCTACCGCAACAACCAGCGGCAGTGCCCCCGTGAAGCGAGACGATACACCAGACGATGTGGTCAAGGGTGGTTACCAACCCGTTGGCAAGGTCGACATTGCAGCTCTCCGTGCTCAAGCCCAAAAAGACAAGGATGACAGACCAGCCCCAGTCAAGGGCTCCTACGAGCCTGTTGGAAAGGTCGACATTGCTGCGATCAGGGCGCAGGCGAAGAAGCCTGCCGCCGCCGAGGAGCCCCAAGAGGAAGAGACACGGCCGGTTGCTGACCGTATGGCTGCTTTCTCGCAGCCAGCTCAGTCGGAGCGTATGACATCTCTCCCAAAGCCCAAGGTTGCCAACAAGTTTGGGGGTGCCGCAAGCTTTTCGGGTACAAAGGCTCCCACACCTGGTGGCCTCGGCTTTGGTTCTCCTGCTCCTCCCGCGGTTGCTCCTGTAGGTGCCGCAAGCCGTACGTTTGCAGACCAAGGTGGAAAGACTCCAGCTCAGCTCTGGGCTGAGCGAAAGGCCAGGGAAAGGGGAGAATCTGTCAGCAGCGAGACTGCTCCCACCCCCGCATCTCCCGCTCACACCGGCAGCGCCTCGCCTGTTCAAGCCCAAAAAAGCGGAAACGAGTGGAAGAGCGGCTACGCTGGCAAGAGCTGGGCTCCTGTTCAGACTGGAGATTACGGTCGTGGCATTCCTGGTCAAATTAGCCAGGAGAACACAGGCGAGCAAAACGAGGACACACCAGCTTCACCATCTGGTGTCTCTGCTCTGCGAGACCGATTCAAGAACACTGCTCCTATCAGCGCGGGAGCTCCTCCTCCTCCTTCATCCCGACCCGCAGAGGAAGATGCTTCGCCGCCACCTGTGCCCAGTGGTCGACCTTCTGGAGGCTTTGCTCTCCCTGGGCTGCCCAACCGACCAGCGCCTGCAGACGAGCAGTCGGACGACGAGCGAGAGGACCCCTCTGCCTACGAGACCAACGCAGAGCGCGGTCGATCTCCTTCACCTCCTCGCGTTGCTGTTCCTGTCAGCCGCGGCCCGGTGCCTGATGTTGGAACTCCTCCTGAGCAGCGTGCTCCTCCATCGATCCCCCCTAGCCAGCTTAACATCCCCAAGGAGTCAGATCTTGCTGATGACAAGGAGGTTTCCTCTACTGCCCGCTTTGCCGGTGGTGCGGCTGCTGGTGTCGCTGTAGGAGCTGCCGCTGGTGTCGGAGCTGCTGCTGCCGCCGGCGCCTTAGATCGTGAGCCCAGCCCTGAGTCTGAGCCCGAGCCTCAGCGCGCTCCTTCTCCTGCTCCTGCTCCTGAGCCCGTTGCTCAACAATCTCAGGAGTCTCATGAGTCTCATGAGTCGCAGGGCGGTTACCGTGCTGTGATCCAGTACGACTACGAGAAGGCCGAGGATAACGAGATCGAGCTCGTTGAGGGTGATATTGTCACCAACATCGAGATGGTCGATGAGGACTGGTGGATGGGTACCAACTCCCGTGGTGAGACCGGTCTCTTCCCTAGCAACTACGTTGAGCTGGTCGGAGATGACGAGCCCGAGCAACAAGCTGCTGCATCGCCACCACCTCCTCCTGCCCCCGCGGCTGAGCCCGAGCCCGCTCCTCCAGCTCCGGCTGATGCCGGCCACACAGCCGTTGCTCTCTACGATTACGAGGCTGCGGAAGATAACGGTAAGATTTGACACTGTTAATAATGAAATTGGAAAGTAACTAATCGTGTTTTACAGAGCTGAGCTTCCCTGAGGACGCCACAATTACCAACCTGGACTTCCCAGATGAGGACTGGTGGTTCGGCCACTACGCTGGACAGTCTGGTCTATTCCCCTCCAACTACGTGCAGCTCAACCAGTAAATCTAGGACATGATTTTATAGCAGCCATGAAGCGCAATGAATAGGTTAAATTATGGAGATGGCAGAAAAAAAACTTTGATAGTAGAGATCAAATTACGCAATCAGTTCGCGTACAGTTTCAAAACAGACCAGATGTTGCATTGTTTCATGCTCTTTCTAATCCTTGAACAACACAGCGAAGTGTTAAAGCAATGATATGATATTCATACTCACTGCGTGTTGCATGTTTGCCACAATCACTTGAGATATATGGAAATTTGTAAGGTGGCCTTGTGAGAAACCAGGTATTAATATTTTTCTCCTGTTTCGCCCTCTTGCTCATTCCCTGTTTTCAACTCTTGTTCTACTGCCCTTGCTTCTCCTCATCTTTCTTTTTCTTGATACAAACAGGGCATGTATTGCTGGGTTGAAAGATAGTCCAGATTGGATGGTAATCCCTAGGACAGACGCCCAGTTGTTCAAAGGTACTGCAGTGCACGGTAGGGTCCCAGGTGATGTTGAGGACTGTTTCGCAAATTAGGCATTTGGTGACGATGCCATGGGTGGTGCATATGTTCAGAAGTGAATGTGGATATTTTATGATATTCCAGTGTTTTATGATGATCACATGCGATTAACGACATTCAGCTATCCTTAAGGAAAGATATAAGATACGAGAACGTTGCTGAAATTAACTTTATCAAAAGAATGTCCGATACCAACAACATCTCATGTTTGAATCGTACAACGCAGTCCATCATCGCACCTATTCTTATCGTGTTGGTGCAGACTCCCATCCACCGTTATCGCGACAAAACACCATATATCAGATTGAAAGCAGGGTATTCATAACGGCGTTTCCAAATTGAATAAAGAAAGGTTGCTAATCTCGTTGCACTCCAAGACTCGTGCCCGCTAAAACTGGACCTATAAACGGTGTCGTGGGAATCGTATCTACTTCGGATGGCTAATTTTGGCCGCTTAAAAAAGGCAATCACAGCAGTCGATACTAAATAGTAACAAATGTCAGTGACTTTTGGTTCTGCATTGGTTCGCACCGCGACGCTGAGTTGGTGCTAGCAAAGAGGTGCGATGACGCCAATGACTGTCTTGGCGACTGGAGATAACTTACCAACATTCACATCCTTCTTCAGCAACACAACAACAGCACATGGCTGCCAAACAAGCCGTTAAGCATCCGCCGCCGCCCTTGCCGCCGCTCTGTTGGGGAGGAGGCGCTTGCTGGTACTGCATGGGGGCTTGTCCTTGAGGAGGGCCGTAGTATTGACCTTGCGGAGGACCGTACTGTCCCTGAGGTGGACCATATTGACCTTGAGGGGGACCGTATTGTCCTTGAGGAGGGCCGTAAGACTGTGAGACGGTCGCGTTAGCAATTGCGATCGAGCTTGAGTGAATGCGCCTGGCAACGTACAGGTTGGGGTTGCTGAGGGTAGCCACCGCCGCCGCCGCCGCCGTAGTAATCTTGAGCAGACATTGCAATAGAGGGATTGAGCTGCTGTTGATGATGCGATTGAAATGCACCGCGATGAGGGAATCAGATTCAATGAGTTAGAGTGAAGAGATACGGTCTGTAAGAGAAAATATGGAGATGAAGATGGGGGAGAAGAAGAATGTGATGCGCCGTGCGATATAAGAGGGATCGCCCAATTGAGGTCACGGGCAATGGAGCTTCAATTCCCAAAGACGGCAGTAGCTCAATCGCCCAATCAAGGGAGTTCCCTAGCTTGGATGGATATCTCTGTTGAACGCTAGGGGTTTCTGCGGGGAGTCCCAACCCTCTAATCGGTAAGACGGCACCTACCTAAATGAACCTGGGAAGTCTGTGAATAAAGCCCAGTGCTGCAGTAAGGCAGGTGCTACTGAGATTGCGATCATTTTCACACAAGAAAAGATACATACTACGTAAACCTTCTTAATCACAAATGCAAGCCATTAACTAAGGTAGGTATCTAAAATAAGATGCCTGCCCAAGGTCAGCCACAGCCATGACGAGAGCTTTTGCCTCCACAAGACGCGTAAAGCAGAGTAATTCTCGGGTTGTCCGTGTCTGAGGCTTGTGCCGTCCTTGCCGAAGAGGAACCACTGCCACTTTAGCCTCTTTTTCCCTATGGTCTCGAGCTTCAATGGGCCATTAGCAAGCTTGAGCTTTCTCAATATGACATTGGCTGGTTGTACTTGTATGAACGGAAATAATGACGGGTTTAACTGCCGCATCACGTGCATCCCTCAGAGGCAACATTGTTATGGTGATTCACAATGAAGTCCCTAGGTCGGTACTGTAAGGAGCAGGTAAATATATTGTGCCTCGCCTCTCTTGTTAGGTACCTAGATATGACCAGCAAACTCTAGTTCGGGTACTTCCAAAGCAGTGAATGCAACTACCGACGTCAGCATCCTCTCACATAACGACCCTTCTACCATATGAGAATGTAAGAAAGTACTCTCATTCATCTTCACATACATTCAGAAAAGGTTGCAGACTAGGTATTCAAACAAATCACGATTTCTTTTCATTCCAGGCTGCAACCACAGCCAAATAAAAATTCCTTTATACAGGACCCGATAGAGATTGCATCCACTGCTTCAAATCATTAGAGCATGGGACTGCCTGCAAATCTCATCCCTTTTACCCCGTGATCCTCCCTCCCGTCATGAAACTGCCAAATATGCATGTGTAACACAATATGCTCGTGTCCAAGTATCGTCTACATGCTTTACTGCTCCTCCTCCTCAGCCTGGGGCTCCTCAATCTCCTCCTCATCGTCGTCGTCGAAGCTGCCGGTGGGCACCTCGTATAGGCGGAGGATGGACTTGTTGGGATCCTTGACGAGGACGAACTTGGCGTCGTCGGTAGAGCTGCTGAGACACATGTCGGCAATAGTGCGGACAATACCCCAACCATTGTTGAGCGACAGGTTCATCTGGTTAGCAAAGTCGCGAGGCTTCCAGCCGATAACGCCCAAAACGACGTGCTTATCGTTAACACGGGGTGTCAGACGAGAGACGAAACTGTGAATTTGGATTAGCCAGTCTGTCTGATTTTCGGTTGCAAAGAAACTTACCCAAGCTTCATAACATCAGCCTTGGCGAGGATGCTCTGCACTGTCCATCGAGCGAGCTTGCAGCTGTTGTTCTTCATCTCAGTAGCAACAACGGCACCACGCTGGGTAACAAGCTTGCTGCGCCAGTCAAGAGCACCACCGCTGCCCTGAGCCTTGCTGTCGAACTCGTTGAGAGCGTGGATGCTGACGTGCTGGTCCTCGCCGCTGATGGCGTTCCTTTGGACGGCATCGACCTCTGTTCGGACGACAAGGTGGACAGGGTCCTCCTCGTTAGTAGACAGGTCAAATCTTCGGTACTTGTAGGCCTTGCTGGCAGGGGGGTCGGTGTCTTCAGATGAGTTGTAGAAGGGGTTGCCGTGGGCCATGGCGACCTTGGAGGACTCGTTCTCGATAACAACCTGGTTGGTGAAGTTGTGGTTGATGTAGGTGGCCTCCTCGGCGAGGGCGTTGGGCTGGTTGATGGTGTCCTTGCTACCATCGGCAGCATCGAGAGGGGCGTCGGCAGCGTTCTCGTTGACTGTCACCATATCAAGGGCGGCATTATCACGCTTGTCCAGGAAGATCTTGTTGCCCTGTCGAGAGATGACAATATCCCAGGGGTAAACGGATCGAGGAGAGCACATGAGCATGGAGAGAATGCTATCGGTGGCGAAGATGGTGGCCTCGTCCTTCTCGGCGAGCTCCTGGATAACGGGATCGGATGAGGTAGTGACGTTGTAGGCAGCACGATCCATAGGGGTGAGCTTCTTCTCAGCGCCCTTGACGGGCTGCTTGTCGTAGGAGCGGTCATAGTGGTAAAGGAAGCCGTAGTCGTCGATATCCTCTCCCTCGTCGGTGTCGAGGTTCAGCTTAGCCAGGCGGTTAAAGTCGATCTCCTCGAGCAGCTTCCACTCAGCCTTGACGTTGATGCTGGCATCACGGTTGCGAGCAGGCTTGTCATAATCCTTCCAGCCGAAGCGACGACCGCCACGGCCAGCGTTGTTTCGGCCACCACGGTCGTAACCCCCTCGGCCACCGGCACCGGCACCGCCCCTTGTGAGCTGGGTTCGTCCGCCTCGGGCACCGGCCTGGCCACCGCGCTGGCCACGGCCACGGGTGAAGACGGCGCCGCGACCGTATCTTGACTTTGTCGAATCTCGGACGTTGCTAACGACGGAGAAGGTAGACTCGTCCTCGGCGGGAGGAGCGTTGAAGGTGATGGCGTGGCTGGCACCGTAGACTTGTTGGTCTATGAGGGAAGAGAGGTTCGAGTAAGCCAAGAGTTCATTCCACCAAAAGACAAAGGCATTCTAAGGAACAAGAGTAATGTGTCATAACATAACCTACCTCGATAATTTCTGTTGTACTGTGCTCGTCCACCACGCTCTCCAGACTTGCCCTCGGCAGTCCAGTCGGCCATGCGTCCCAGCTTATCACCCTTGGAGAAGGGCGCATAGGGCACGCCGTTGAGGGTGGTTTCGGTGGTGACTGAAGGACCCCAGCCGTCGCCGGCGGGGCAGCTTTCGCAGATCTTGATATAGTCGAGTGAGTCCGCCATTTTGAATATCGTGGCCTCGATGGTTTCCTCTTGCGCTTTCGAAGGGCGCGTTGATGAAAAATCGAAGGAAATTCGAAGTTTTGGGTTCGGAAGCGGGGGATGCGTCAATCAATCTCTCCTCTCGGTTCACAGGCGATGCTAGAATTTGGACGTCCACGATGAATTTGTGGTGGGGTGGAGTGGGGCGTGAAAAAAATACCCAAGCCCCGCGGTTAGTCGGATTGTGTGTGCGCTTCAGCCACAAGCCACATTTATACATGAGCCAGGCCTAGGGTAAGGCTGTTGAAAGCATCATGAAGTTGGGTACGATGGGGGTATTTTCTGAACGAGTTTATAGGCCATGAAGCCTATAGATTTTAACCAGGGAGATACATAGGAGCTATGTCACAGTCTTGGGAGATTTATGTAAAGTTCGAATATCGTCTCCACGTATATATTCCCGCCTTGGTTACATTAGTAAAACATTTCTGACTAAACATCAACATTAAGCCATGTGAGACAATGATGGACAACGACAACACAAAACCTTGTACAACGAAAAATAAGAAAAAAAGTTCAAAGTAGGTTACTCATGCATCATAGTGTCTCTGCCACTAAACACATTATCAATGGCATCACGCACTTCAAACTCCTCCATCACAGCTCCGAAACTTTTAACAAATTAGCATGTACACATCATATATCGTGACAACAGAACTTACCCATAACATCTCACCTTCCGAACGAGCTCTTCGCTCAACTTTCGGAAGTCATCCACTTCAAGCTCCTTCGCCCTTGGGTGTGACATGAGCATACCCCAGGACATGATTGGGGTGACCTCGCCGTCGAGATCGATACTCTTACTAAGATCCAAGAGAGTGGCAAGGTCCGCTTTGGGAACCTCCCATGTCATCTGATTCGCATCGCCGTCCAAAGGGATGTGTGTTTTACCGAAGGGTAAACCTGGCCGCGTCTCTGGGGACGGATCTGGAGGACAAGATGCCATGAGTGCGTGCCCACAAGGTTCGCCCTCGGGCTCAGAAGCTCTCTCGACCATGAACTGAATATGGGTCATGCAAGGCCTCTCGAGACTAAAGGTATCACAAAATCTGTTAGCCAATATGACTACGATATGCCTTGCCTGCCAAAGCTCACCCATGGCGCAACGCAACTCGCGTCATATCACACAGAGGGGTTACTGGGGATTCTTCGAGTAGGAGTTATCGTACGTTAAAACAAAGTCAATGCCCGCCTGTTCCAGCTCGGGATTTCCACGATATGGCGGATGAGGCATGCTCTGCTGTTGCTGGCCGGACGTAAAGCCCTGATTTGCGGCCAGAGGTAGGTGCATTGGCGAACCAACTGACGGGGCCGTGGATTGCGAGGTCAAGGGTGGAGAGCTCATGTTGGTAGAGTCGGGACCTCGACTAGTCGCGCTACCTGCGACATGAGGGCTACTTTGCTGAAGCCCAGCTTGTGACAAGGTATCTCGCAGACGTTTGTTTTCATCAGCCAGCCTCTCCCTGTCCAGGGAAACATTACTGAAAACCTCTTTAAGACGGAGGACCTCATCTTCTAGGGCCTTAATGTAGAGCTCTTTTCTCTCTCGATGAGTCCTGAGAATTGAAAAGTAATGTCAGAAACGAGAGCCCAGGTAAGTCAAGTTCGGGAAACATACCGCTGCGCCTGGCGATTCAACTCCTGACGTCTAGTTAGAGCAGGCTTGCTGTTGGGTTTGGGACCTCGCTTTTTAGGTGGGTTTCCGTCTGATATTGTGGATCAGTCTCATGGACAGCGGCAAAGGTAGGCATAGGCGATTATAACTGAAGCTTACCGCGTGTCGTCCTCTTATCAGTAAGATTTTTGTAGAGCTCGGGATCGAGGGAAGCAGCGGCGTTGTCGTCTTCTGAGCTGGCGACGACTCGATCAGGGGATAATGACGAAGAGAATGAGCGCTCCGTTGCACCGGCAAGGTGAGCGTTGAAGGCAGCCATATTGGCCGGGCCGCCTATGAAGATCGTTGGGACTTGACTATCTTGGAGCTGAAAAAATGTGACGACTTTGGAAATGCCAAAAAAAAAAAAAAAACTCGCGAGTTCGCAAAGTTAAGGTGTCGGAACTCGAGGTGATGGCCGTGGCTGTGTCATGCACCGCTGGGGCCAAGGGACATGCTGAAGTGAAGTGTCGTCACTCACAGGTGGCTGATTCGACGAGAGGTAGGTAGTGCCTCACAGCCTTCTATTCGGTAGGTAGGTACGGAATGTGCTCCGAAGACACGGAACCTGGGTTTGATGTTATCTGAAAAAACTAGGCTTTTGTATATTTCGTTTCTTGTAACTTCAAATCAGCAAGAATTGGAAATAAGAACCAGGGCAGCGATCAGCATGCGCCGAATGACTAGTGTTTAATGGGCTTGGCTTGCCGCAATGATTTGAGATAATGGAGAGGTGGATGTCACTGGATGACTATGACTGTACTCCGTATGCGGGGGGGATCTAGAACCGGAGAAGTTTGTTGATGGATTAGTCAGAGTCTATTCGGTACCACCGAATCATCGATGAGAGGAGTGTTCAAGGTGATGTTGTACTGTGTATGGGCAGTGAGGTCAATGGAATAAGCTTTCCGGAACTGTTGCTGTAAGCTTTCATGAAGGATTACCCCCAGATTGAGCCTTTGCAGTGCATTTGTGTACTACTACTACGTACTGAAGCTTCAGTATAAATGCATGGATGTCACCCATATTCAAGACCGGGAATCTCCACTTTTCAACAAGCGCAGCGGAAACAGCTGAGAAAGCAGACATATCGCTTTGTCTGACTAGTTAGAGTTAGATTTTATCAACTATCCTCAAGTGCACATAGTATATACTGCGTAGCTAACACATACCCACCAGTGAGTGTCTGTCCGGCGGCGACTGAATTACTGGGAATGGGAACTATTTCTCATTCTTCGTTAAATCAACACGGCCCCACATTCTCAGCGCTTCAAGCCGAACCCCGATGCGGCTGTGAACACAGCTTCTGCATCTGTTGTCAATCAAACTTTGGTTTGCTATGTAAATTCCCGATTCTCCTCAATAACTACTCGTGTAGGCGATATTAGAAGTCGTCTACTGAGTAAAAGAGGGCATGGCTTGTACTACCAAGTTGTCAACATCTCAACTCTTGTCCAAAATCAACGATAGACAATTGTGCTGAGTCAGAATGATTTCCCGGCTATATATGGGGACACTCGGGCTTCCGAAAGGCATCGTCCGCCAAGAAGCATGTTTGGACGTTGCTGTGATGATGAAAAAAGAAAAATTGAAGGAAACAAAAGTTTGAAACAGGGGAGAAGTTGGGAGGAATAGCTGAGACATCCTTGACCATGACTTGATATGTCTTCAAAACCCCATCTGCGTCTTCATTCTCAAAGGATGGATCGTGAACCATCCGCCATGAAACATGTCAGCTAACGACCAATGGGAATCGAGGCGCTCCGGACAACGACCCTGCAGCATTTTGACGTGTTGCGGTTACACCAACTGACAAGGTTGGAATGATGTCTGGGAGACAACCGGGAAACGGCTTTGTGTTTCTTGTCATCCTTGGTGCGTGGATATCTAAAGGTGTGAGCGGAATGTATGGGTGAATTCAAGAGGGTGTCAGCCCGTCAACATCAGTATATTTGTGCAGGGCGTCGTCCTCGAGACGTCTCACCTAGGCTGGTGGCTTTGCATGTAGCCTGGGGCTGGCAGGACATGTGATACCCCTCCATACAAGGTAGTTCAATTGTCATACAGTCACCCACGACAGCCGGTGGTGAAGCATGTTGCTCTTCAAGGGGGAAAAAAGAAAGGGAAAACTACCGGCAGTTGACGTGGATGCATGTAATGTGCTCCTGCAAACCTCGATTGCTGAACTCTCCTTCATAGAGTAGCTCGTTATTGGTCACGGTTACACATTTACAATGGTCAGGGGGACAGGACAAGCTGGACGCTTGAGTAGGCACTCGAATAGCTAGCCCGGCAACCCGTTGACAAAAAGGTAGAACTACCTACTATTTATACAAGTATACAAGTATACATTGCGAAGTACTACGTCTAGGTGCAGCAAGAAAGCTGGAGGCGAGAGAGGGGAAATAGTACCAAGATCAGCTCATAGCTGCATTGGATCGAAGACACTCATCCGAGCAGATAGCCTGTATGGGAAGTTGATGGCATGGAAAAGAGACGGCGGTGAGCAGCGACGAGAGTGATAAATAGCCCAGTAACAAATAACATACCAGGTAGGTAAGTTCTTGGGGCGCATGAATTAACAGGCTTTACAGTAATTGTTATTTTAGTATTACCCTGGAGACACAGCCATTCAATAGGCGCAACTAACACAACCCCCATAGCTTTCTCATCGTAACACATACAAGGAAGCAAACATGCATGCAATGGATTATAAAAGTTAAAGCTACGTACCTAATTAATGCAAGAGATTTAAGTCTTTTATTTTATTTTAATTTTACAGGATGGTATGGATCAAATGTTGGATGTGGAGTACGGACCTTGTGCTTGTCAGGCAATCCATACCTACAAGGTAGTGGTAGGCAAATACAGTTTGATGTTGTCATGCTATGAGAACAGAGTCACAGATCTAAGATGATAGAATTGCAAGCTAAGCCTTGGCAAAGCAATATCGAAACACACCAAAATAAACAATAGCAACGTCTTGTTCTCATAAAGTGCCCATGCAAACTCGTAGTCTACTAATCGAGTCAAGTAGACCCCAACTATTACATGCGGCTTGACGAAATGCAATGCTGCTCTGCTCTGCTCTGCTCTGCTTTGCCTCGCTTCTGCCTCTGCTTCACCACCTCCGGCTCGTTTCCGCGACGCCCGCTGTCTGGCGGATGGTCAGGTCGAACCTTTTACGAATAAACGGTCACTGGGGCACAAGAATGCTTGCTTCAGATCTGCGTCTGTCTTGCGCCCGTACCTGCTACTGCAGTGCATTTACCTTTACATTTGCCATTGCATCTGCATCTGCATATCTGCGCCCCCCCCCGGGTCGGGTGAGACAGTTGCAGTCTGGACGCCATTGGCTCGTCGATTGGTTGACGGCATTCTAGGATGCGGCCACAGAAGGCGGAGATCATCAGTTTTACGCTCCATGGTGTTTGTGCTGCAGTCCTAAAGAGGCACCTGATGAAGGAGAATTTTCTCCCTTCCCCCCTTCCACATCTCACAGACTTCTTTTACCGACTGTCAAAGCCTTGAGTAGAAAGGCATTCGAGCAAGGAAGGTCTGGGGATAGAATCTCGATCGGCACAGGGCAATCATGTCGCTTTACAGTGCATATGGCACGTGGGGGGAGGATCAATGCCTCTCTCCGGTCTCTCCAGAGTCTACAATTTCCATCTACGTCGCCTCATTCTGACGTGACGAAACTTGTGTTGCATTGAATGAAAGAACGGGACGGGGGGGGTTCTTTTAATGGACGAAATTTGAACTAGGGGAATCCATGAAACAATCACCCAACCTACTAAACAAAGGCTGATAAAGACAATCAGACCTACCAAGGTACGTAGAAGAGATATCTACCTTTGAGATAGCGATGCAGAGGGATAAAGGGAGCACCCTAGTGATGGATGTGAGCATGGATTGACTGATCCATCTGGATCTTTGTTTAATAACGTGAGACAATGGAAAAGTCACTCGCATCGTGCATAATTCGACTTTGGCGAGCATAGCGACAAAAAGCTGCATGAGGGGGTTAATCCTATGGAAGAAAAATTCCTCGGCCGATATCAACAGGGTTCAGAAACAATAGCGAGCGACAAAACGCGAAAGCATCCAATCCATCTCCCATCTCCATAATGGAACTTGGAACTTGGACCTAAGCGGGCAGCCGCTGGTGGACTGGACGGGACGGAGGTGGCTGCACGGAGCCCCTACTGTAGTGTAGGTTTAGCTGTAAAGCGCTGTGAAAATATACCCGCAATGCTGCAGTTTTAGCAGGGCTAGGAGCTTGATTCCTGGAGATGGTGGGTAGTGATTGGCCCAGAGGTCGTTTCCCCCGCTTATTGTATCATGAGAGTAACGCGCCTTCACGATGGTCAAGGAGTCCGTGGCTCACCCGGGGCTAAACTTTGTCTTTCTTCCCCCTCGAGGCTTAACGGCGACTCTTGAGACTTGACCCCGTTCTCTCCCTACCCAAAGGCAAGCTTTCTACCGACAGAGCAGACAATTTCAACCACGAGATCCATCGACATCGATCGTGCTATCAATTCCGTTTGATACTCCCTTCGCCTTATCCGAGCTGGTAGTACCCACGGTCACGGCCACGGTCAAGGCACGGTACCATCACGCTTGGTCTGTTCTCGGCTACACCTCAAGTTTCTCGCTCCTACCGGCTATCGTCTATAGGCTCCCAGGTTTAGGTTCAAGGACCACCTAGCCTCGACTTTCTTTCATGGTTCATACCTAGAACTCCCAACAGCGCCAGCCCGAGATCCTCCTCGCTGTCGAACCCTCAGTCATGTCTCCGAGTCTCGCGGGTCTGTAGTTCTGGCGCCCTTGCCAGACCCTGAGTCTCCCCACTTGTGCTTCTGCTCGAGTCACCAGCTACCATTTCGCCGGGCCCCAGCCTAATATATACGTTCGACAATACCTACGAAACTTCGATTTACTCTACTTGTATCTGCTTTTGGCGGTACCCGCCTCTGGGAGATATGATGGACTCTTCGGCCGGTGCCACATTGGCACCCCCGGCAGTCGCCTCTTTGAGAGCACAACAAACAACTGCAATGGAGAGGTCATTGAGCCAGGATATCCGGGAAGAACGCGAGGAACTTCGAGAAGCCGCCGAACAAACCCTCAACACTATTGTCGACCTCAACCTTGATGGAACTATTAAATGGGTCAGCCCCTCTTGGACCGACGTCGTGGGCACCCAGTTCGAGAAAGTCAACGGCCTACCCATTTCTGATTTGATAGTCAGCGAAAACAAAAACGTCTTTACAGAAGTCGTCGAGTCTATGAAGAAGGATGATTCTCGAAGCCACCGAGTCCGGTTTGCTGTCAAACTTGGACCCCTCTCAAAACTCCTACCTCTCGACGACCTACAGAACGACCCCGATAATGAGCAGATACATGCCGTGGACCTTGAAGCCCAGGGTATTATGGTTTACGACAGCGTCTCGGGTGGAGAGAGTCATGTAAGATTCTCAAAATACCGACTTTGTACAAGGTACTGACTTCCTTTACAGACAATGTGGATGATTCGCCCATGGATCGCTCCTCGAGAGATCAAGATCGACCTACCTAACGTTATTGTTGATTCGCTAGGTTCTGGTGCCGAAGTCTTGGCGAGCTATCTGACCCAACTTGCTGAGAGCGGACTTGACGACCCCGAACAACTAGAGCCACCGCCTCCAGTCCTCTGTCGTATTTGCGAACGCCACATCCCTCGATGGTGGTTTGAGAAACACACTGAACTATGCTTGCAAGAACACCGGGCCGAGATGGATGTCCAGATGGCCCAGGAAAACTTGACCGAACATCGGCACTCGATCGTCAAGGTGCTCGATGCCTTGGAGGCTCGCAAGAGCCGATCGTTGTCTGGTGACCAGACACCCGTACCCGTTGCTGAGTATAAAGGTCTACCAATTGGGCCACCGCCATCGACACAGTCGTCACCTGGTAGCTCATTGCCCCGATCGAGGGAACGCTCCGGAGGATTTGGGCATACTAGGGCACGCTCGTTCGCGATTCGCCGACCTCAAGCTCGAATTGTTGAGCTGCTGATGGACCTCTGCGACACTGCTATAGAAGTTTGTACTCCTGCCATAAAGGAGTCTTCAACACAGCAAACCAATGGCGAAATCAGAACACAATCGCCACAATCCGAGTCACGGATATCACAGGTTCTCCAGTGGCAGTCACCAAGCACCAATACCCTGGAGCAAGAACAAGGATTGGCTCTGTTATGTGCCGATACAGAGAAGGTTGCCAGAACCAAGATCGATGCTGTCTTTCGCCACAGGAAAATCATCGAGTACGCTGAACGCATTCGTATCGAGCTTGCTTGTCTCGTCCAAGATTGTATCGACGAGGCTATGAGGAAGGCAGCCCGTATAGCTAATGGCGAGCTCACTGACTCCACTGAAGAAGAAAGGATGAACTCTGAGTATGAGCAGTGCGATACATGCGACGAGGACGCTGGCGTAGACGAAGATGTACCTCCTGAACCTCTGGTCCCCGAGCCTCAGCAAATCGAGCAACGAGAGAGCGAGAGCTTCGCAGAGCCT
The DNA here is from genome assembly GCA_900312805.1 of Fusarium torulosum. Taxonomy (NCBI): domain Eukaryota; kingdom Fungi; phylum Ascomycota; class Sordariomycetes; order Hypocreales; family Nectriaceae; genus Fusarium; species Fusarium torulosum. The sequence goes on from ONZP01000214.1 coordinate 43,842, forward strand.
ATGAACAGTCCATCTGCGTTGGCCACGGCTCTGCGCCAAATGAGTTTGGCCGAAAACAGAGATCGATCACGGCCGACATCCTTCGTGGCGTCTACTAGATCCAGCAGCCCTAAGGAGTGTCCTACACCCAGGTCCCATTTTGGTGGACAGAGTAACCTCGGGGTCCAAGCACGAGACACCCGCCGAGATTCTATCTACATGGAAGGAGACTTTCTTGACAGCGAAGGCAGCTTTCGATCGTCTTCGGTTGCATCTCGTAATGCCCCCCGAACAGAGTCCCCAATCTCTGAATTTGGAGACCTCAGACGTGCTGCAAGCACGAGGAGGCGGCACCGACGGAGTCTTATTCTACCCGGCACTTCCTCTCCCCATCGTCAAGAATCACCCTCCAGACCAGGACAGCCATCTTCACCATTACGAATCAAAGCCAGAGGATTCCCGTTGTCTCAGGAGAGTATGGTATCTCCTGAAGCTTCTCCTATGCTCCTCGGTAGTGACTTCAGCTCACCTGCTACACATAGTCACAGGCATCACCGAAGGCAGTCTTCGGCAGCCATATCTGACTTTGTCATGAAGCCACCGCCTTCGCCTCGCCTAGGCGCTAATCAAGCCCCTCCACAACAACGTCCAACCCAACCGTCCATCAAGGACTTTGAGATTATCAAGCCCATCAGCAAAGGTGCTTTCGGTAGTGTCTATCTATCAAAGAAGAAGTCTACAGGAGAGTACTTTGCGATCAAGGTACTCAAGAAAGCTGACATGGTAGCCAAGAATCAAGTCGGCAATGTCAAGGCGGAGCGCGCCATCATGATGTGGCAAGGGGAAAGTGAGTTTGTCGCCAAGCTTTACTGGACGTTCTCGAGTAAAGATTATCTTTATCTGGTAATGGAGTATCTCAATGGCGGCGACTGTGCTTCACTGATCAAGGTCTTGGGTGGACTTCCTGAAGAGTGGGTAAAGAAATACCTCGGTGAGGTGGTCTTGGGTGTCGAGCATCTGCATAGTCGAGGCATCATCCACCGCGATTTGAAACCAGACAATCTCCTTATAGACCAGAAAGGTCATCTTAAGCTCACAGATTTTGGACTTTCCCGACTAGGTTTGGTTGGTCGACAAAAGCGTGCGCTGAATAGCGAAACCTCGGATGGAACACCAGATCTACTTAAGCAAGGCCCCTTTGCTCGATCTACGTCCATGGCTTCCTCAAGATCTGCGTCACTCGACCTCCATGGCCATACCCAGTCTCCAAGCCAAACACCGCAAATGACACCAGAGGTTGGCAGCCTGGCCCAGCCTTCTTATTTTAGTTTGGGTCAAGAGCCTCGTCGAGTATCAGGTACTCACAGAAGTGATAGCGGGGGCAGCGAGTCGCTCGCTCGAATGGTAACAAACTTCTCATTGCATGATGCCGACATGGCATCTCAATCCAATAGCATTAGGTCACCGCTGGACGAAGATGCAATTGCGCAGGGCTCGCCTGATTTGCCTATGAGCGTTGGTTCAAGAATGAGCATAGATAGTCATGCCAGAAGCTCGCTACCGCTCTCTAACATGATGCCTCCACCAATGGCCTTGTTCAATCCCGAAGATACCAACCGACGCTTCGTGGGTACGCCCGACTATCTGGCTCCAGAGACCATCAAGGGTGATAAGCAGGATGAGACGAGTGATTGGTGGTCCGTTGGATGTATCTTGTTTGAATTTCTCTATGGCATCCCCCCTTTCCACGCTGATGAGGCCGAGGAAGTCTTTGAGAATATTCTTGCTCGAAAAATCCAGTGGCCAGATGAGACCGAGTGTGAGCCCGTGTCTGATGAAGCCAAAGATTTGATCAACCAGCTCCTGTGTATGGAACCCCACCAGCGTCTAGGATCAAACCGCGAAGATAAGTTCTCCTCTGGCGGTGAAGAAATTCGCAGCCATCCTTGGTTCCAGGAGGTCAACTGGGAGACACTCTTGGAGGACGAGGCTCAGTTTGTGCCGCAACCTGAGAACCCTGAGGATACAGAATACTTCGATGCCAGAGGAGCAGTGTTGCAGTCGTTTGCGGAGGAAATGGAAGACCAAGCGTCCCCTCAATCTTCCGCAGCAGGCTCTGAGTATGCCGAGCGGCCACACGATGCTCTTTCTCGGGTCCGATCTCAGGTCAACTCTATAAATCGGAAACTCATGCCGCTGCACATTCCACCGCATGTACGAGATCTGAAGTCGAGACGCCTAAGCGAACCAGTAGCAATGGACGACTTTGGCTCCTTCTCGTTCAAAAACCTTCCCGTACTGGAGAAGGCCAACAAGGACGTTATCCAGAAGCTGAGGGCCGAGGCGCTAGCTGCGCAGAGCAAAGGTACTTCCGTTAGCCCCGGAGCAGCAAGCAGCGTTATATCGCCTGGGCCATCTCTCGAGGGCAGCCCCGTTCTATCAAATCCTGTCTCTAGAACGATTTCCAATGCCAAGGCGACAAACAGAGCACAATCGCCTTCAGGCTTTGGTCATGTAAGCGCTTCGCCTAACCGAGCCTCGCAGCCGTCATCACCATTGCTTGTCTCATTTGTCGCCGGCCAAGGCGCCGAGGGACGACGAAAGGCGTCGAGCAATTCCTCAAGCCTGTCTCACCAATCAACTGCCGCAACATTGCAGCCAGGTTCAGCATTTGAGATACCCAAGGTACCACCAAGCTTGCAGAAGGCCGCCACCACGGTCGCAGTGTCGTCCCCTGTTCAGGGTCGCAGCGCAGCACCGCCTCCCTTGTCCTTGTCGCCCCAAAAGACCATGTCAACTCCACGACAGGGCAGCAACTCTTCCGCAGGACGATCGAGGTCACTCACTGTGGGCTCGCAGTCTCAGGATGGCAGCCCTGTGGCTTCTGACATAATGCATCATCATCGGAATCGCAGAAGTCAAGTCTTTGACATGTCTCCATCCTCTTCAGATAATGAAGGCGAGAAGCATAACGCTCTTCTCCGAGTGCAGAGGCGTAGGCAAAGCTCAAGACGGCTTTCGCAGATTGCTTTCGACGGAGGACCTACCTTCCGACCCCTGGATGTGCTGATTTGTGAGGATCACCCTGTATCCCGCATGGTTATGGAGAAGCTGCTGGAAAAGCTGAGATGCCGCACCATCTCTGTGCCAAACGGATCCGAAGCCGTCAGATATTCGATGAGTGAGATTAAGTTTGATGTCATTTTTCTCGAGTATCAGCTCCCTCAAATCAATGGAGCTGATGTAGCACGAATGATCAGGGAGACAAAGAATGCCAACTCGCATACACCCATTGTTGCTATTACAGCTTATCTGAAAGAGCTTCAAGCGCCCCACTACTTCGACTCGCTGATCGAGAAGCCCATTAGCTCCTCTAAGCTCACCGAAGTATTGCGAGGGCTATGCCAGTGGCGACCCGAGTCACCGGGACATGCATCTGGGATGCCGCGACCGATCCCGATGGGAATTCGTAAGGCCAATTCTCGACTCGAGGACAGTCCTACGTCGGGCTCATCTGTTTTTGCCGGCCGCTTGGGGGCCGCAATGATGTCAAGCCGTGAAGACTCGATCACCTCGTCATTGTTCGGTGATTCGGAATCGGTGACGACCGAAGAGTTGCCGGTAGTTAGTCGTAAGGCTACGAACGAATGGGACGAAGGAGGTTTAAATATCACTGACAACAACGATGCCCCCGAACCTTCAAGAAAGGGAGTTCCTCATCTTGTGGCTCAGCAATCAGCCCCAGCGCAGATGGAACATCGCCCACGGGGCAATGACAAGCTTAAAGGGAAGCGAGAAGGCTCCGAACAAAGAACAGTGGAAGGCACCGAGTCGGCTGACGATGAAGACGAGGAGCTGGGAGGGGGTAGGGACAGGCACCATGGCCGTAACAGCCAGCAGATGACTAAGGCCGGCCTTCCCAGCTCCAAGCTTGGCATTGAGATGATGCGGGCGAACAGCCACGATAGTTTGACTGTGGGCTCAGAGAGCACACCTGAAGCTGTGACGCAAGTCGTGACAACACCTTCTAAGGAAATGGAAGTGGGAATTCTGGACGACACAGTTCCTGGGGAAGTCACTGCACATACTCCTCCTGACCCCGGATTGAAAATCGAAGGATTGACGCCCAAGACGGACAAGGAGGGGACTGACAGCGTAGACGCTACGCCTCGACCTTTGACAGTCGTAAAAGGAGATGGCGGCGGTGAAGATGAGGAAGCAACACCGACAAGATCAATAGGAAAATGAGAAGTTCTCAACGGATAGGAGAAGAAAAACATTTGCTAGGTTACGGCGTGATATGCGAGAAACTGTTGTGGAGCATCTTTTTATCAAGTTCTTTTTTTTTGTTTTCTCCTTCTCATCTTGAGATTTCATTTGTATCTATGAAATGCAGCGTGGCGTTCGAGCGGAGACAGCTGGGTTGAGTTGGACTGAGAATGAAGGGCTCATATACGAGCGCACAGTCGTGCCGTGAGGGGGGGATGGGGCTGTTGCAGCTGAACAGACTGGATTCTAGTGAGATGCTCGAGAGTCTCTCGCATCAATGGAAATTGGAGTTCTTCCCTTACCCTAGTTATCACGTCATTTTTTTTTATAGTTTTTTATAGTTTTGGAAGACAAGTTATACAAACATGAGAAGTAAGATATGGTAATCCAAGAGAGATAGGAAAATGAAAATGATGATGAAAAAGCGAATCATTGAGATATAAGTACTTTGAATTATCAATTTGTGGTTGCCAACCGGAGCATGACGATAACAATTTCGTGATTAAATAATGAAGTGACGATGCAGCAATAAAGCTCAGTATGATCATGGCATCGGATATGATTAGTTGCTCATAGTGTAATGCTTTTATGATACCATCGTTTACCGAACGAATGCTTTGTATATAGATATACAGTACAACCAGATTATCTATTAAAGAGCAATTTGAGTTGTGAGGCCAGTGGTGTACTTTGGAACGAGGAATTGGATCGAAGACGGACTGGAATTCTTCAAAGCGCAGGTTGCAATGTTTTGAGGCAAAGGTCCTAGTGTTAGTGTTGGACCGGACTGGGCAGCTCCGAGTCAAACAAAGATTGTATGTTGCAATGAATGGCAGTCCCTGAGTCCAAAGATGACCATTCAAAGCATGAGTGAAGATCTGGTCGATCGATGCAACTCAGGGAACAAATCAGAGTCGACTTGACCCCAGCAGGAAAAGAATAGGTTTGAGAGTTGGTCTGTGGAGGAGATTTTGGGGGAGGGATATCCACCAAGTTAGTATGCATATTTGTTATGGTTATTCATGGGATGGGGGCCAGGTTGGGGAAGGGAAGGATGTAGGAGGGGGGTGTGAGGAAGATGAAACTGGATGTTGATGAAGTTGAAAGCTGTGTATTATTTAGGTTGAATTAATGCTATTATTTACAGGCCAAGACTGTGGTTATACAGACCGTGAAGGCTTCAAATTGTAAATAGGCATTCGACCGACTGCTACTGATTGATAAGTACTGGTCGGTAGTTGGAATTGACGATTAAAAAAAAAGATAGATCAAGTAAAGCTAAGAAGGCGTTGAGCACACGACCAGCTTCTGCATGCGGACGAGTAAGATCTCGGCTGCAAGTCTGTACTGTATGTAGATTTGTGTGTCTGTCTCTTACATGCATACGAGAGGGTGACCTGGTCGAGATGGGCCGAGGGAGGCTAGAGAGGGACTGGGTGAAAGTACGTAAATGTTGCAGGGTTACGGAAGAGAAGCGGGGTTTACTAGGCGATAGAATGGTTGAGGCCTTTGTGGTGTTTTGTGTTTTGTATTTTGCCGACTTGCATTGCAAGGTGCAGACTGAGTATAGCCTGTAATCGGATACCTAGTAGTAGTAGTAGTAGTAGTAGTAGTAGTTTGGTGTTGCAGCAACATTGGGGAGAATAAGCTTCTGGTAAGCTTTTTTCTTTCTTTTAATTACCTTGCTAAGAAAAACAAGATTGAAGAGCATTGCCGATCAAAGCAGAAAATCAAGCTTAACGCCAACATGTGAATTGAGTTGTAAGGTTAAAAGTGCAGGGTCTTTTGTGTGTGTGTGTGTTTGCGCGGAATAAAAAGGCATGTCAAGTCGTCCATCACACGACCTCTTTCCGCATTAGGCGGATGTCGTTCGAAGGGGACCCACTGCAGATTTTGTGTACCCACTCCCCACTTATTTCATGCAGCGAATTTTTTTCCATTTTGGCCCTTTTAGGTTTAGACAGGCAATGCCGAGCCACGTAACTGCGGCTCCCGACAGCGCCGAGGCGGGAGTTGGGAATAGCAGGAAACGTAAGAGCTTGGCAGGGCGTCAGAGGCTGGAAGGGGAAACAACGACACAGCGAAGCCGAATATCCGCGATATAACGCATAGTTTCACGTCAACCCATCTCCCGGTGTCTGAAATAGGACACCGAAGAGAGAGAGGGAGGGAGAGAACAGATTAAAAAGATAAGGGAGGGGGATGTGTAAGAAATAAAAAGGATCTTTTTTTATTTTAAATTCAAGGTTGTGTTGCTTGGTTGGTTGGTAGCTTGGACCACAAGAAACGGGCCGGTCGAAACAACCGGAATTGAATCTCAATGGTTGAAATGCGTCCATGATCCATTTCTTAGAGGGTCAAGGTCCCTGAACTTTTTTAATTGTATTATTCATGCCCGTAACCCATGGGCATGATGCGAGTTTTCTCTCAAGAGATCGGCCTCGTTCCTGCCAACGGCGTCGGCCGAAACAAGTCAGGCGGGTCTAGCAGGTGCCGTTCTACCCGAATGCGCTGCCAGCCGCCAGCCGCCTGCCACGCTCCTGCTCACTTTTTCCCACTCTTTCCATTCTCTCTTCCGAGTCAAGCAAAAGTCCTTCTCCTACCATTTTGCTCGCGTGCGTGACTTCCTTCTCAAGCTCAAGACCATGAACCCCCAGGTTTTTCCACCTCCGAGTTGGGTTCCAGACAAAGCCTCCAGCCTCTTACAGGTCGGGTTTGAAAACGTGCCTCTCGTGAAGCATCAATTTGTATGAGTGAAACCTTGATATCGAATTAAGATCTCATCAGCACAACGACGTCATTAATCTGTTGTTTCGTCATTGTCTATCTAATTCAACGTGCAAGACACATTGAATCAACCACAACCCAACTAGATCGCAATGGACGACATCCAACACACTTGCTCACGTCCTGATCCTATTCCCATGTCTCGTTCACTACAGTCTGCAGCTGGCTTGACTGGATCTACCTACCTAGTCCGCATCTCTCGGCTCTTCGATGGAACATGAACATACAGTAAACGATATCAACATCAATATGGGGGCGTCCAGGGCGTCCCCTCCCCAATCCCAAGAGGCGGATCAAATCATGCATGTCTGTCCCACGGTTTCCACCCTCCACCCAATACCATGTCACCCACCCCTGGCGTTTCTCACATAGTTCTAGAGCTAAACATACAGCCCGCTTTTCTTCCCTCTTCGACATGCTCAGTGCTCCAAACTTGTCGCTCGTCGTTGGAGCTCCAAGTCTCCAGCTCTGGTCCCTGAGGCAAAAAGACGAGGCGGCGACATGCGCTTTCGGTCAAGGCACGGAACACGGGAGCTACCTAGCTAGCCCAGCTCTTCTATCCTACGCCTTTACACACGCACACACCCTCCCGAATTCGACCCCAGAGATCGACTTTCGTCCACACGTTCTCCCACGAGGTTAATTTGCGTCTTCTGACTGGCTGTCTCTTCTTCACGATGCTCGTCACACTCGTCTTGAATATCCGAGCTCTAGATGCTGTCTATCTTGCCCGTTATGTAGTTCAAATACTGCCCTTCCTCGCGCTTTCCAGCCGTTGGAATTCTGTCTTTCCCCAGAGCCAAGACAAAGACAAGACATCCTCCAAGTCTTGGATTTCTTTAATTTGTTCCCTGACCCATCGAAACCGGGCCTTTGGCACTTCTTCTTTACCTCCAGTATAAAACTTCCCCCCCCTGGTGGTTTGTGCTTTTCCTAGGATACGCATACATCATATCCTTCCAGCAAGCTAGATATTGCTTGCCGACTCACTTATCCACCACAACAAAACCCCATACACATCTCGAGTCTTGTTTGCACCTTGATCGAGCATCATCATCAACAAAACACACAGAGGCATAACACGTCTTTCTTCCGCAAAATGGTTCATAGACACCACCACGAGTCTGCAGTTCCCGGCGTGATCCCTGTCCCGCACGGTCCTGTAGACAGCGACTCTGATCGCATCTCAGATGAACCTATCGCTTATGCAACTGCCGACGAGCGTCGCATCTTCAGCCATGTAACCCGTCCAGATGACTCCTACACAGAGGACGGTGTCTACTGGGCCGACCTTCCCTTGTCTCAGCGCTTCCGTTTCGTCTCAAAAGTCGATAACGATGCTGCCAAAGAGGAGGCCAAGACTGCCTGGTCTATGTTCAAGAACGACCCTCTATCGCCAATGTCATGGTACTTCCGCCATGCCGTCATTCCTGGTGCTGGTCTCGGTCTTGAAGGTTATGTCCTCTTCTCCATTGGTAACCTCGAGCCCCTTTTCAAGGCCGTTTGGCCTGATTGCTGGGGTAAGGGTTCCACTACCTGCTCTCACAACTGGATCGCTTCTGTGACATATCTCGAGATTATCGGTATCATGGTCGGCCAGGCTGTCGTTGGTGTACGTTCTTCTGTTCCCATCAAATCTTGCATGTTATTTGTAACAAAATGATTCTAACTTTTCACAGGTTATGGGCGATTGGGTTGGTCGACGATGGGGTCTCATTCAGGATGCCGCCATTATGTTCATCGGTCTTCTCATGCTCACTGCTTCTTGGGGCCTTACTCTCCAGGGCTGGGTTATCTGTTACGCATGGTCTCTCTTCTTCTACGGCTTCGGTGTTGGTGGTGAGTATCCTATCACAGCCACCTCGTCCCTGGAAGGCGTTTCCTCCGGTGGCAGAATTTCCACTCGCGAGGATCGTCTGCACCGTGGGCGCCGTGTCACTACCGCTTTCCTCATGCAGGGTTGGGGTCAGTTCGTCAACCAGGTTATTCTCATTGTCCTTCTCGCCATCTTCAACAACGGCAAGACCTCGCCTCCCTACAGCGCCTCCGCCGCTCAGTACACCTTCCGACTGTCCTTCGCCTTCCCTGCCATCGGTACGCTCTGGCTCCTCTACTACCGTACCTACCGCATGCGCAGCGCTGGTAAGCAGCTTGCTGAGGCCAAGAAGCGCTCAAATGTCACTGGTTACGATATAAACGCTCTTCGACACTGCTTCAGCAATTTCGGAGGCCGTCTCTTTGCTACTGCTGGGACTTGGTTCTGCAACGATGTCTTCTTCTACGGCAACAAACTGTTCCAGGGCCAGTTCATCAAGGTTATCTCTCCTGGCAGCGACTCCATCTTCACAACCTGGACCTGGAACCTTGTCAACATCACTGTCTCACTGGCTGGATACTACCTCGCCTCCCTGCTCATCGACAACAAGATGTACGGCCGTAAGATGATGCAGCAGGTTGGTTTCTTCATGTGCTTCCTCATGTTCGTCATCCCTGCCTTCAAGTACGAATACTATACCAGCCCTGCCGGAATCCACTCGTTCCAGGCCATGTATTTCATCTCGTCCTTCTTCAACCAGTTCGGTCCCAACTCGGTCACATTCCTCGTAGCTGGCGAGGTTTTCCCCACGCCTGTCCGTGCCAGTGCTCACGGCTTCTCCGCGTGCATCGGCAAGTCCGGTGCTCTACTCGCCTCCGTCCTCTACAACTACATCGATGACCAGACGAAGTTCTATGTCGTTCCCTGGTTTGGCCTCCTTGGCATGCTTCTCACCTGGGTCTTCCTTCCCGATACCACCGGTCTCGATCTTAAGGAGCAGGAGCGCCGTTGGGGTTACATCCGTGATGGCAAGGAGAGCGAGTACCATGGTGTTGCGGTCAACCCTATCCATCTGTCGCTCTGGGAACGTCTCCGAGGAGTCGGCAAAAGCTACGACCCTGAGGCTGACTGGCGCTCTAAGGTCCAGGACATGCGTGCTGAGTGGGAGCTCGTCCAGGCTAGCCGTGGTCCCAAGGACACCGAGGGTGCCATGCCCGACGACGGAGAATTCTCTCCTGAGATCCATGAGTTTTTCAAGCGCTCCAGTCCTAAGCACATTGGTCGCCGCGATGAGTCTCTTATGGTAGACCCCATTAACGAGAAGACGGCTGTGCCGTCTGAAGAGTCTGGTTCGAAATAATCGATCGGGTCTATTCTCTTTGATGACGTTGACAAAAGGTCACTATTTTAGTACATTATCTATCTTACAGAAGCGAGTGGTTTAAAGACATGGGTCAGGCGTTTACGGTTGGTAATTCATTAATTAGCTTGTCGTGTGGGCATTCAAAAGCTTGGTCTGGTATCACATAGATGCACAACAAATCGGTATGCTGTGTGCCGCTTGAAGTATATTAGTACACAGTACAAGAAATCATGTAATGAAATTCATATCACGTTTCCCAATCAATATGCAGGTTGGTTCTCATGCAACTCATGTCTTGATATTCGCCCGGTTACTGAACTGAATGCCCCGATGAGTTATATATATATATCTATGTATGTATATGTATGCGCCTGTGCCTGTTCAAATGATACGATGTAAAAGTAAAAGCAAACGTAAAAGTAAAACTCGGCGAATGCCGCCCAAACTCTGGTGGTATCTAGAATGAATCGAAATCTGCTTCCACAGTGCACCAGGCACATGATCCCAATGAAGCTTGGTATAACAAAGAGAAAAAGAAACGAAGAATAATATAAAAGGGAGGAGGAATGTCGCTTCACTATCCTGTTTCCTCAAAATAATCGAAGCCGTCTCATTCGTTCAATTACTTTAATCTTGGACAACTGTGGTCCTGTTCCGTTCGTTATACTATCCTGCGGTCCAATATCATTGTGGAGACCCTTGCAATCGGGTTTGCTGAGTTGATGTACTCGTAGACGGCACAATGACACCCAATACACAGTCATCGAGATGTTCATAGAAGTCTTGCGCAGTACCAAACCCGGTTTTACAAATAGAACACCTCGCTTTTGTGCCCACAGGATCATCACCTCCAGGCAACCGGTGACCACTGCTGTGACCCGTCTGATCGACTTGGTGGGCAGCAGTCAGGTGTCTTTTAAAGACATCAGCTCGCGTGAAGACCTTCTCAAAAGGGCTACCCACTCCAGGGCAAAACGGACACACCATCGATCCACGATAATGGGTCAGGGCGTGACGGTTCTTGTCGTACTTGCGCGCGAATCCTTTTGTGTGGTATTCACAAGTCACGATGGGGCACTTTTCTGGTCGCTCCTCTTGATGTGTGAGCATATGAGAGGCCAGGTCACGAAACTCGCGGCCACAGTCGGGGTGAGGACACCTGGTTCGATTTTCGGCAGGTCGTCGCGATGGACTGGCTCGTTCGATCGGCATTGACGGCTCCATGGAGCTTGAGGAAAGTAAGGGCCCCAAGACCGAGACAGCGGGGAGTACTTCGGGAATCGTAGGAGCTTGCTGGGACATCGGATCTCGATAATCAGCAGGCGTCGGGAACTCGTCTATGTCATCTTCACCGCTAGAGATGTGTTCTTCGGGCACATCAACCGACTGCCGTACTTCTCGCATCCAATCCTTCAGAACACTCATGGATGGCCAATCGCCACTGGCCTTGCCCACTCGGTGTGGCCTGAAATGTGCGCGACGAAGATGCGCGGCAGCATTGTAGTATGCACCATAGCGCTTTTGCGCCAGACAAGCTTTACAACGGGATAAAGGAATCACTGGTTGTGGTGACGAGGGTATGTGGTTTTTAGGCTCCTTGCAAACCCATCTTTTGACGGTAGCTGAATGCTTAGCGTCTATATGGCGCCGTAACTCGTGGTCGCCACGGAATCCGTCCGGATGTTCGTTGCATTTATCACAGTATACACGCCGTAGAGAAGTTCGACGAGAAGAAGACTTTAGTCTTGACGGAGAGATAGGCTCACCGGAAGGCCGTCGAGATTCTGGGTAGGGTGACATATCATCACCTATCGTGTGTCTCCGGGCACGGCCTGCTACCTCGCCCGGTAACGCAAATTGACCAGGCGGAGGGAAGTCTGATCGTGAGCTTTGAGGGATGTATTGTGACGACGGACCCGCCGAACTTAACGATGGCGCAGACTGCGGAAAAGGTTGCCTAGACATGTGATCGAGTTGCGCTGGGGGTAAAACCCTAGAACCCCTTAATCCCAAAGCTTGCCGTCCTGGCAGAACAAAGCCGTTGAATCCGTAGGTGGGGGTCTCTCCTGCGCCCAGGTTCATGAGAAAATCAAAACTCGAGAATAGATGCCTGGGAGGCCATTGATCGCGACGAATTATTCGTGCAATGCTACGGACAATGGGGTCATCGGGTTCCGGGCCAGTTGAGAAAGGGTCATTTGAAATGGCGAAAAGAGATACCAGCACCTGATACACACTTCGGATAACTTGATCAGGCCGTTCCGTTGGTGTTGCGCTAGTTTGTGATGGATCGTTGCCCTGGAAAGACCAGGCGAGGTCAATTAAGATAGTATCAACAGCACTGAAGATGCATATTGACATGAAAACCCCCAACCATTGTCTTAGACCCATTGCGGGTAGATTCGAAGCTGCAAAGTCCAAGGAGGATAGGTAACGGCGTGTGCATTCCCTCAGAAGCACGTTTCGTTCAGTAGAAGGTCGACTATCAACGGGAGTCCGAGGAGGAAAACTAGACTCAGTTCGTAGCAGCGGGGTCGGTTGAGATGCATCGTAAAATATGATTTCTCGTAGCAATTGTTTTGCGCGGTAAAGAGTGGGATGTATTGTCTGTTCTTCTTCTCGGGACACTGAAAGTTGACCGCTAACACTCAGTAGTTCGAGGAGATCGAAAGCAGCGCCTCGAAAACCTGGGCTAGAGCCGATGAGTTGAAGGACAGGAGGCGCAGATCCTTGATCGTGGTACCCGGGTCCTAGTGGTTGGTTAATTCGTTCACTAAGACCGGGTTCCCCATCTTGCCACCAGAAAGTATCTTGGAAATCAAGTCTCCAGGCAGGCCTTTTTGCGGCTGACAGGGTTGGGTTCTGAGCTAGTATATGGTCATTGATGCTTCCTCGGCGAGGATTGGAGGGCGTTAGAGGTGTTTGAGGTTGTGACCATGCGAACGATCCTATCTGAGGTTAGCTATGGTGGTGGGTTAGCTGAATGATTGGCTCCAACCTTGAAGCAAGACATCGACAAGCGAAGTGACTGATCCACGATAGCATCCAAGAATACTCCAATGCCCCTCAAAGTCAGATGAGGACATTCCCGAGCACCGGGAACAGGGGTTATTTGTATCACACTGGTACAATTAGCATCTGGACCGTCCGGTAAACAGGTACAAGGGGATGACCTACTGGTCTGTTGGAGGCTCGGCACCGGAGACAAGGCTCGTTGTTGTGAAGGAGTTTGAGTTCTCCTATAGACTTCAGGCGGTCGTGTCCAATGCGAGCTCTTTTTAGCGGAGGTAACTGAGGGTCAGACGTGGTTTCCTCGACACCCCTCAATGGCGCAGCCCTGGAATCTGAGAAGGAGAAGCTTGAGCTATGGTCCCTCCTCGTCGTCGCTGTGGAGGCGGTTGAGGGGGTCGGGAAAGGTAGAGGAGGTAGGTTAGTTGTTACAAGTGTGGTAGGTGGTTGAATAGGTGGTAGTCGGTCCCGAGGCAAAGGACCGCCGCTTTTCCCTGGCAATTCGGAAGTTTTGGAAGAGCTCTCGACTTGCACAAGTGATTCCGAATCAGTCAGAGTTTTCGCCGAGTGTGATCGATTGTGATCATCTCGTTCCATCTGGGTCGGAAATCCATATACATAGTGGATGCACTGTTCATACGAACATTTAAAAGGCGCCTTCGAAGTGTTGGTAGTTGAAGTAGAGTCTGTTTGAGGTAAAGAGCGAGCTACTCGATCATGATGCGTCAGATGATGATCGAGCCATGATGGGTATCCTTGTGGTAGTGGAAATGGAGGTGAGTTTTTTAGAGTGCGGGCAACGTCCATTTCTGTACTGTTAGTCTCGTCCATATCATATACTAGCATGGCATCTGCGAGATATACCATGCAAAATGAGGTTATCCACTTACTCTGTTGCTTGCATGCAGCCTCAAGGCATTCGCAACGATACTGGAGGGCCCGCGCCTCTTCAGCTTCAGAAAGCAAAGGGATGCGTGAAGAAATGCCTAGAGCAAAGGGAAATTAGAACACGCCACAAGTCACTCAACACAGGTAATTGAAAACATAGGTGATATTTACAGCTGCCGAGCAAAAGGAAGGCGGGACGAAACGTACCGTAACGTTCAACAAGATTCTCGAGGGCACGGAGCTTGTGCCGCAGCATATCGACCTCGACAGCGGCATTGAGAGTAACATTTCGACCTAGTTGATTTGGTGACGGTGCAACTGGCTCCGACCCAGTGCCAGCATCAAACTGAGGTCGCTGACGTTGGCCGGCAAGATCAAGATGGGACTCCGGGTCGGAAAGGCCCCGTGGAGTGAAGTCATCCCGGCTCATCTCTGGACCAGATCATCTCATCTCGTCCAGAGTCGACTTTTCAATGAGTTCCTGTTGTATCGCTCTGAACTGGCGAGCATGGCGGGTCGCTTTTCCGGGAAGTTCGCTGGCTGGTTACTGCTCGCATCTGCCAGTAGCCATTTGTCGGTGGTACACAACAGAAGGCGGGTAGCCGTCACCCAATGTAGGAGACGGGGAGAGTTGAAAGTAATAATCAATAAGACAAGAAGCTGAGGCCCCCCGGACGGGCGATATCAGAATTAGATCCGGAGGCTCTCGTGGAGATGTTAGAAATCAAGGCGAATGAACGAGCCAAGATTTATCAGAGGGCACGAGCGCACGACATTGCATTGTGCTGGGCCCTCACCCCCCATGGCCCCGGCCATGTGTGAGGCACAGCGAGGGAGTGAGGGCAGAAGAGTGAGCAAGGTGGGGCAGAGCTCCCCCGTCGCGGCAGATTTGGAGATAGTGCCGACAACGATTTGGTACGGTCTTTGGGCCTGGATCCGTCTGGAACCCGCAGTCAACTAGGTATGAACTATGGGTTGGTTGCAAGGGCGCCGCAGGGTACCGTACAGCACCTTAGATTCGTTATCGAAGCTCAGTTTATAGGTGCTTTTCTCGTCTTGGGCGGTAGAGTGAGAAGGGACCGTATGTCTCGACCGAGTTTAACACGGTACACTGCCGGCCGTTGAAGGTGGGACGACGCCGTGCGAATGCAAGCATGTCAGTCCAGTTGGAGGTATTCCAGGACCATGATCCCAATGACAGACAGTGGGGAATCACCCACCAACCGGGTCCTGGCAAGAGCCACGAGTTCAGGCATGAGTGCGATTCCAGCACCATAACCCTGCGCAAGCTGTTCGTCCCGTTCGCCCTGTTGGCCCAGCTCGCCCCCTCGTCCGCATGCTCCATCACAGCGACCCTGCTATGGTAGCCTTGTCGGGATATTAGCCCCGTGTCGGTCGTAACCCTGTCATGGAAGGTGGTCAAGGTACCCTAACGATGCGGGAAGAGCGTTTGCTAATGAGATGGGAGCTGAGCATAGTCTAGCTTTGGCACCGCCATGCTGCTCACTCCATTGCTCGATGCCAGCGTTTATTACAGATAGAGTAGAGAGGCTGCAGGAACTGAGACCATGTGGGTGTAGCTCAAGCCGTTGCTGTGGCTTTGCACATGCGCTTGTCATGGAGGGCGGTGCATGCGCGTGTTGGTCCTTAGCGCTGGAACTGTCTTTTGTTTGGCATTGTTTCTTTTCATTCGAGTCGCAGCGCCATGTCTCGCCGCAACGTGGACAGCTTCAGCACGCGCTTCGCCCTCCATCTCGTCTCGTCTCTTGCTAAAAGCACATTCAGCGGGGCTGGTGCCATCTGTCGTTTAGGCGGTAAGAGAAATTTTGGCGAGATAGCTGGGCCAATTTACCAGACATCGGGACGGACAGCTCTCATCTGGTCTGCTCCAGGTTTGGCTTGGCTCAGTTTGAGATTGTTAAGGGAGAGAGATTGCTAGGATAATGTGGCAAGTGCGTCTAAAAGTTCCGGCCGAAACCCTCGGGGCTATCTAGGTAGTGACTCTAGGCTAATCTGGCTTAGAGTCAGAAATGAGATGAGCAAGCTACCAGAGCAACAGAGCGCGAAAAACAGTTGGTACTTGACAGCCAAATACCGCCACAAGCAACGGCCGCTCATGAGGGTGTCGTCTAGGCTCGCCCCTGTGATAGACGCTACTGCAACTTTAGAGCTGGTGCTGCTCAGCGCTGAGCAGTCACGGTGCTGTAACTTAACTTAGTAGCGTGTCTGCGTGTCTCCAAGGCGATGGTCTTTCGCCGCATATGAGTGATCGGCTATGACCTGGAAAGATCAGCGGAAATTTAGATATCCTCAGGAAAGATTGATTTCAAGTGCTTTTTTTTTTTTGTCGAGATGACCTAAAGCTAAGAGGCGATAGCTGAAGCGTCATGCCATATCCTAGGGAGCATAGGTAGTATAGCCGGGGACCATTTACCCAGTGTCATGGTCAAGAGCTGGGTGAAGCCTGAAGGTATCCGTATGAGTGAGTTGGGGATGGAGATAGGAAGACCTGGCCAAGCCTGGGTAGCTAAGCTGTTAAGGTACCTACCCTGGCCCTGGTCCAAGCTCTTTTGGAGGTTGTCAGAGGTCGGAACGGGAGGGGCCTAGTCATCCTCTCAGTGGGTGTCTCGCTCTTGGTTTGCTTTGCCAAGTCCCAACCAAGTCAGCCCAGACAAGTCTAGGCCTGGCAACCCAGTTAGAAGTCAGGACAGATGGAACATGAGTAAAATTGTAAAGGGAAGCTTGACTTTTGCGTGACTCTAAGCGCGGTTTATGGACTCCAGCTAACAAGTTGGAACTGGCAACTGGAGACAGGACGGGTTTTGTGGGTGTGAGAAAATAGTGGATGTCAAAAGTCGATGGATGTGGATGTTCAGGCGACAAACTAGACCATACTCCTTCCCGACTGGAACTCAAAGTTTTGAAACCGCACGGTAAACCAATGGAAGGAGCAGCTTCTGGAACCCCGGTCTGTCCACATCAACGGTTCTTAGGCAGGTGCCAGGGTGTAAGGCTTGCTAGGAGAGCAGGGGAGCAGGGATACCAGGGATTCTGTGTCTAGCGGCCACGCGTGCATCTCAAGTGCGATTGCAATCGAAGGTGAGTGGGAAATGCAGGGCAGGTACGGAGCACTTTGCGCTGCACCTGCACTTAATACAGCTGTAGGTACAGAGTAGTGGGAGGAGAAGAGCCACAGGTCAACCGTCGAGGCGCTCCCCGCTTCTTCAACCGTCCGTCGCAAAGCCACAAGTTTTGGAAATAACCCCGGTCGACCCTTCATCTCGTTGGTGTTCGAGGCTAAAAGTAAAGAGACAAGGCACGCTACCTGCCTACCTGCCTACCTGCCTACCTGCCTACCGCCTACCTATATCTGAATTTGTGTGACATATACCTACCTACTCTAGCTACTCCAGCTCCGTAGCTCCTCCGTCTAGATGTATATTGACCAAGGCAGGTACTTTCCTAGGTAAGTTGGTATATAGCACGATACTGACGAGGCATCTGGTTGAGTTAAACATTCATCCAAGTACCTACTAGTACCTTGTCGGCTGGAGAACGGAACGAGCTACAACATCCAGCACCTGAGCAGCTACGCGATCTTATTACCGCGTAATACCTCACCTTGTCTATTAGACTACATGTTACCTACTTATCCAGCTGGGGCTAGAACTTCTGATGGACGGTCCCTGTCCCGGTCCGAGTCCCATCTCCAGTCCCAGTCCCAGTCCCAGTCCCAGTCCCAGCACCATAAAACTAGACATGGATCAGGATCAGGACCAGGATCAGGATCAGGATCAAGCTCTTGGAACTCATTCCCGACAACTGTTGGAGCAAATTCGGTCCCAATTTGAATCTCGATGACCTCAATTTGGTGAGAAAACTTACAATCGTCTAAGATGCGTACGTACTATATATGCTAAGTGATCAAGAAGAGAAAACTCCCCACCAGGCAGGTTTGAGAGAGGTAACTGCTCCGTACCTAGACTATGTCCGCCATAACGTTGAAGCCAAGTTCGTTCCCAGCTCAGCGGCATGCATTCGACTGTCCAGTCAGCCCCAGGCTTGATGTGACATTACATCGTACCTTACCTACCTTTTACCTTGCCACAGGGACGTACAGTACTCGATCAAGGTGGCACACATCTATCATTTATCTCTCATCCCCTCATCTCTCCTAAAGCCAGCCACGTCTGCTGGGTCTGGTCTGTTTTGGCCTGGCCTGCTTCTTCCACAAGCCACACCATCCAGGAAGATCCATACCTGGATGCCTTTCATGTTACTGTTGCCATTACCTACCTGACCAAGGCACTGCACTGCAGGTAGCCGCCTGTTCTCTCTAGCCATCTTTGGATAACGCCCCGGTTGGCTGAGCGGGTGTGATGAACGCAGCATGCTGCTTCTGGTGATGCGATGCAGCTGTCCCCCTCGTGCTTGGGTTGTTGAGGGTGCCACCGACTGTGATTAGACAATGCCTGTCTTTTCTGCTGGGCTGATATTTAACTATCTAACTGGGTGAACTAACGCGGTCCGAAATGTCTCGGCAGCGAGAAGGGGAAGATCGTGGTGAGATCAAATCATATGGTAGCTGCTGAGCATCGACATGGTACTATACCTATACCCCAGTGGATATATGTGCTGGCACTCAAAGAGGTAACTAGATTAGACAGCCGTCAATGTAAGTAAAAGTTCTGTATTAAAATGATCCATTTATATTGTAATTACTCTAATCATGCGGACAAGACAACTTAGTTGTAATGTGTCCGTATTCCCGGATGCCATAGATACCTCCTATAGCTCATGTTGAATGGCTTGATCCTTTATGCCATTCCATATCGCGCTGTTGAGCTTCCTTTTTATATGATCATAACCCAGAAAAGAAACAGGTGACAAAGATGGAAGAAAATGTAATGCAGAAGGACAACAACCGGATCGAAGCATGACGAGCGCCGAGAATGGGCACGCAAAGGTACCTGTCCGTCATGGGGACAAGTTGACAACGGCCAAAGAATATGGGGAGGAAAAGCCAAGAACGGAAACGATAAGGCCGCCTGCAGAAGAAAGAAGCCAGACCTGGATCCAGGGGGAAAAGAGAAAAAACACCTTCCCTGCAATCGTTCCCTGTTGTATCCGTTCCCATTTCCGACTTTTCTTTTAGGTCGATTCCCCGCCCACATTAACTGTTGTGTGAGCTATTCCGTACCTTCTCGCTTACTGATTTACAGCGAGCATGTCACTTGCTTCAGTTCCTGGCTTCGATTGCTGCAATTTCATGCCATACCATGCTCGGATATATGCTTGTAGTGGTCGGTTACTCGGTGCGCCACCACGTCTGCTCCCTCAGTGGCATTTCTTGGCCCCCGGTTTTTCGGCTGCCATCTTCCTCAGCTTTGTATGCCCAGTATTCACTCAATCTCAACTCAGCGTATTGTGCATAGTCGAAGTCAATCTTAGAGATGACGGCTTGGATTGAAGACCAAATACCCCAGTAAAATCCTGGCACCCCTCGGAAGACATCGACCTCGGTCATGAGCTTGCGCACTTCCTCATCCTCGTCGACGCTCTCCCCTGTTAACGCAAAGTAGGCCTTGATGTATTCTTTCACAAAGGCAAGTCGTTGGTCCTGCCTGGGGACAGCTGAGTAGTCGCAATCGTATCCTGCCCACTCGGCAAAGTGGTTCGCTACGTCGAAAGCGGCAGGCGACGGTGTAGCATACTCATAGTCAATAAAGTCGACGGTGGGTGCTGCATCATCCTCTTCGTGGATGATGACGTTAGCGCATAGCAGATCGCAGTGCGCAAAGACAAGCTATTCGGAGTGGTCAGCTAATTCATGCCACAGAATGTACGGTTTAGAAACTTACCCCGTTTTTGCCGAGTCCAGGCCGCTGGCTCAATTTCTTGACCATCTGCTTCAACTCTTCCTGTAGCAGGGCTTGCCTGTCTCGTTGAGCATCTGTATCAGTCGGCAAGGCAAATATCCATTTCTGCATGGTCGTCCACACGTTGGGTGGGGGCTTCCCAGGAGCAGTACTATCAATCTGTTGTTGCCGGGACTTTTCATCGTCTCCGTTCACAACGCCGTTGGTTCGACTGTTGATCTGGACATCACCGTTGGCGTGAGCTTCGCCATTGGATTTGGCATTGCCGTTTACGTGCTTATCGTCCCGGGCGTGCTTGGGGTCTGATAGGCAAGGTACAGTCGCATGCCAGTGAGCAAGGCGCCTGGCAATGGCAGATAAAATGAGAGGTTCACTGAGATCCTGGGCGCGCGCAGGTCTACCCAAAATATAACGGTACATCATACCATTCTTGAAACGAGCAAGCAACTGGGTAGCAAGACCGTACTTCATGAGCAACTCATGGTTTTCGGCCTCACGTTCACGATCGATGAGAACGGCAGTTCCATGACCGTAAGCACGTAGAAGGATGGCATCTCGATCGACGTCAAGTTTGGACATGCCAGGACGATGGTTGACGGCCTTTAGAAGCGTATTGGTGATACCATCAGTGAAGCGCACAAATTCAACATTTGAATCTTCGCTAGCCCAATCGGGCATGAGCGTTAAAATGAGTTTGCGGGCTGAGTCGTCTGATTCATTGTTGTTGTAGCTCAAGTCCAAGAAAGGCACATGGCCAAAATCGAAGTTGGTCGGTGAGGTTGTCATGGTCACGCGAGTGTGTTGATGAGTGAAAAAATAAGGAGGTGAGAGATGCGTTGAGGGGGTACAGGCGAAAGGAGGGGAGAAGTCCAGCAATGGTGGGGTCCAAACAACCAGTGGGGGTCAGAAAAGGAAGGAGAAGTAGATGGTCTTAAAGGAAGATCGAATGGAGGTTGCTCGATTTGAATTGAAAGATCGAGCAGGGCCAGTTGAGAGACAGAAGATGTGGTTGAAGGTAGGTACTCAAAAGAGAAGGGGAAAAACGATGTCTAGGTTATCCTAGGGGTTCAGGAGGCGGTAATCCGGGGACGGTCAAAGATAAGGCGGCGCCGGCGACGGTGGTAGGCAGGTAGTACCGTAAGACAGTTGAAGTGGAGAAAGGGGTACCGGAGGTTCGAGGAGGGGCGGCCGGGAGGCGGAGAAGTCGGCGAAGACGGAGGGTTGTTGTTGACGGGAGGAAAGAGAGAGAAAAATTAAGATGTTAAGAGGATGATAGAAGGTGGAAGCACACGACCTGTTGCCCTTTCAGCCAAACGTGGTCAAGCAATAAGATCAGGCAGGAGGTACCTCGTGTTATAAAAGTGATAGTGGTAGAGCTAAGGCAGACGGCACGGGAGCGGTTTTGTGGGCAACAGAGGGAAAAGAGAGAGAAATAGAGGGTAAGTGGACCAGTCAAAGAGTAGAGAAAAGGTACAGTACAGTACGGTCTAGTCCATGTGAAGGAAGTGAGTGCCGTTCTGCCGATTTCCGATTTCCGGTGTCTGTTGTCTGTTGTCCGCCACCGTCTAGAAGGGTTTTTCAAATACGAGGGAAGAATTGTCGCGTGTCACTCGCAAGGTGGATGTGGATGCGGACGTTGAAACCTCTGAGTCAACTAAGTAAGGCAAGGTGTAGAGTTTTGGATAGACAGTATATCATTTAGAGTAATCATGGAATTAATGGTTTGGCAGTGAGACAAAACAAACTGATAATCTAGATCGGTCTTTGCCTGAAAGAAAACACGAACAAGACACAAAGGACGAGTCTGAGCTACCACAGTCAACCGCTTTGATACCCTCCCTATATGCAGTGATGTCCGTGTGTTGTAGAATAATATTCGTTTGGGTTACCGGTTACCCAGAATCACATGCACAAGTGAAATACGGTAGGCTGTGTATCCGTATGCAGGCCCTAGTTGACTTGACTACCCACTAAAGTGGTGCCTTTGCTAGAAAGAAAACAGCTTACAGCAAGCAGGCTGTCGGTGAGTGCTGGAAAGGGAAGGGTGGAAATGAAATGAAGTGAAGTGAAGTGAAAAGGGACGGGAAATGAGGAGTAAATTGTGTTGGGAAATTCTGTCGCTTGGGCGTCCTTTTTCTTTAGCCGGAGCCTAAATGGTATTCTCGCCACCGATATGCGAATGTTATTGCCCATTTTATTACAGTACAATACAGGGCGGAAAGCAGTGCAAAGCTCATACCATGATGAACTTTCATACAGTGAGTGGTTTAAGTGATAGTGGGGAGCAGACTACCCTGGCACAGCATAGCCTGAGGAAATAGATGTCTTGAAAAGGACCCTTTTTTTTTTTTTTGCCTCCTTTTTATTGTCCATTGCCTATTTTGCACACCGACTTGTTGAAATTGACGAGCTATTATTTCACGCTATCTTTCTTAGTAGCCTCCCTGTGCCCATTCCAATGTTGGATTGCAACAGGCTTTTGTTTGCGTGTAAACACGCACAACAAGAAAACAACTCGACTATTGATGGTGATGATCTATCTTTTCTTACCGCTTGAGCGAGATATGAGGTTGAAGAGAGTGACGCCACTACGTAGGCTACCTTACCTTACTCATCACCAGCCTCTCTTCTGGAAACCCCACCTCTCATCATGAGGTGCCTCCTGCCTCATGCCTCAAGCCTCATGCCTCTTGCCTTAGAAGCCCGTGCTTGAAGTACCTAATTAAGGCAGGCCCCCTGGAACCCCTCTATTCGTTAAGTGGTAGCGCTCTTTCTCTTTGAGGCTCATTCCTTCCGACTCCACCTGCAACTCCACTTTCCTCCGCTTGAGCTTTGATTGCTGGATAATCCCCATCGTGACAACCTCATCTGACGACCCGAGACTCAACAAGGTCAACGACGAATGACATGTGATAATTGATAGTCTCTCTAACCCTGTCATGTAACAACCGCCATCATGGCCGTGCCGAGTGTCACCAGCGACAACTTTCTCGCCGTTGCCCTTGTAGTCAACCGTTCTCGAGACGGCCCAGCTTTCGTATTCCACTACCCTGCACAGGTTGAACCTCACTCCAAGTCAAGCTCTTCCAACGGCGCTGAGCTTGAGGATATTCTTCTCGAGCGCCTGTCGCAGCAAAGCTTTTCAGACGTCACCGACGATGCTCCTCTCCCTAAGCAGGGACGAAATCCTGATGAGCACTCTTTTACCGAATCCGGCTCTCAGATTGTGCCATGGGAACGTGTTGCAGGTTTTCCTGCCCGTGATCTTGCTGGAATTTTGACACCCGCTCGTCCATATCACAAACGACTCTTCCAATTATCCTTGGATCCGCTGTATTGCGTATCGTATCCGATCCATGTTCCTGAGAATGGCAGATGGAAGAAAACTAAAAAGACGTCTCGCGCTGAGAAGCGCTCTGTCTTGAATGACGAACAGCTCGGTCCTTATGAGATCGATACTCCCACGTCAGGAAAAGCACCTGAACAACTCACCGAAGAGAAGGACAACAAGAAAGAAGAGGGCAAAGACAAGGACGACGAGAAGCGCAGCTCTATGACTATGTTCAACCTTGTCTTTATCCTCAATCCTAGCAGTAACGAAGTCAAGGATGTTGTCGAGTCCATGTATGATCACATCATAAAGAAAGTCAGCAAGGCCTTTAAGTACAGTCAACAACACAGTGAGTTTGTATGGAAGGAGTCAAAACGAATCCTCGTCGCAAAGGATAAGGCACGAGAGGAGCGTAAGTTATGATGAACTCCTTCGAGAACTTGCATTGACACCAGTTCTTAGGAAAACGAATGAGTGTTCTGTGGAAAGAAATTCTGCAGAGCTCATCTTTGGCCGCTGCCATGCACGACATATACGAAGCAGTCTCACAGAATAAGATCGCGGCCCTGCACCTCGACACTACAACTGGCCCTCTGACACCCTCAGTTCAAATCCCTGTGCCCTTCTATATCGATGATCTCCCACAAGGTGAAGAGGGAACGCAGCGTGGTCTCTGGCTTACAACCGCCAATACCTTTATTAGTCAAGATGCCCTCGAAGAGCCCGCCTTCCTCGACCGCAATTTTGCTCTGCTACTTACGGACGATGAGAAGAAAATTATAGCCGAGCTTCAAGCTGACCCAGACCCGACTACGTCTTCCATGGTGGAGTTTGTGCGGTTGTCAAAACCGACACAATCGTAAGTATCTCACCAGTCAGGTACAACTGTGGTGTCTAACACAACAACAGATTCTACCAAGTTGGCCAGAGCAATATCTTAACTTTAGGCCAAGTGCGTAAATATGCACAACACTTCATCTTCTGGCGTCGTGCCATCGCTGTACCCCCTCTTCACGCCAAGGATCAATACATCCTGTCCCCCAACAGCGACCTCTCCCGTCTTCCCATTGACACCATGGAATGGCAGCGAGCATTTCCTCTAGCTCCCCCACTCCCCAACTTTCTTGCTGAGCTCTCTCAGGCACCCCGGCCATACAAGCAATTCTCCCCCAGCAAGGCCCACCGTCCCACCTACCTCCTCATGCTTGCCTGGCTTATGCGGCGTGGCTGGGTCACCCAGCTTTGCACCTTTGCCTATGTCGTTGTCTGGCCTGAGATTATGTACGAGGTCGAGTACGAGATGGAGGCCGAAGAACTCCGCGCGGCTGCAGACGCAGATGCGGATGCGGACAAGAGCAAAGAAAAAGAAGCCAAAAACGACTCCTCGTCGGCCACGTCGGTCACATCGGCCCCCCGCACCTCCGAGTCTTCCGAAGGACATTCCGGCACCGACGGCTCCCATGTCCCCACTGTTGCCGAGCAGGCCGCAGAGAAAGCCCGCCTTGAGCGCATCGCTTCCAAAGCACAGCGCGATGCTGCGGAAAAGGCCACCGCGCATGCCCGGAAGCCTGTACCTGTGGTGACTTCGCATCCATCCGTCAACGACCATCCGCATCTCCAAGGCTTGATACCGCACATCATTCTAGACGCCAGAAAGGCCACGGGCAAAGAATCTCGCTACCTGTCTGCCATCGCGCGACGTTTCAACGACGAAAAGTTGGCAAACAGCTGGCAGGTCATGTGCAAGTATTTCGACGGCCGATGTGCCCTGGAACGCATAGCTTTGCAAGAGGATATGAAGCGAAAACTGGTATGGAATGCCTTGACAGCTATGAGCGAGTATCTTCTCTGCACTCGTCATTGGTAGGTTGATTGGTCTCGTCCGTGGAATATTACAACATGTAGAAGCACTGGTATCAGATAGATATGTGGCCACATATGGAAACATTTATAACGATAGGTATCTCGCTTGTGGTATCTAGGCAATAAAAATAGCAACGCAATAAGTGCAAAACTGCAACGAAAACAACAAGCCGAACACTCCTCCGGACAAACAAAAGATCTACTTCCCCCGTCCGCCTGATGACCGCGACTTGGAGAGAAACACCGCAGTGTGCGTATTAGACCGTAAGTAGAACGAATAACAGGAGTGGAGAGAAGCGAAGTATCCCAGACCCAAAAGACATTTAGATGCTTGACCTTCTTGTCCATCCCCATCCATTCACTGCCCGTCCCGGACTTGATGCATAAAATCGCCCATAGGTATCGCAGCGTGGCAAAACAACAACTCCGTGATTGACCCAACCAAGAAAAAAGCAAGCCCAATAAACAGAGGACTCTTGGGCACAGTGTAGAACGCAATTCAGACATGTCCCCTGTATATGATGTAGCGTGGCCCATACCTCCGCACGCCGAGGTGACGCCCCCAAAAAAAGAGAAAAACACGAAAAAAGAGACCCAGATAATGCCAAACACCGAAAGAGTCACGTCTCCTGAAGCAGCCTGAAATGTGATGCTAGGCCGGGAAGAAGAGTGATATGCAATGATGGGAATGATGGTGGTACCAATGATACCGCAAACGCCGCCAACCAAGAAGAAAGCAAAGAGATGACCAGATGTTGAATGTTGGTGCAGTCCTTATCTGTGTTTAAGGAGACATGCTCCAAAAGACAGAAGAAGAAGAAGGGCTAGACAGGTCCGCACTCTACTGCGTCATATCCATATCATACTCATCCTCTTCCTTGAAGTTGACGGAAGCATGACCGCTGTTGTCATCAGGGTCGTGCCAGAATTGATTTGTGTCATTCAGATCGAGGTTGTCATCTGGGCTGATGGCAACGGGGTCAAGGCTGCTGCCTCCATTCAGAGAATCACCTCGGTAGTCAGTGTGTTGAGGCACTCGCAGACCAGATCCAGCTGTTCGCGTGTAAGAGAAAGTACCGTTCTCACTCTTTGTAATGGCATCCATGAGCTCGGTCTGCATACGTCGCTCATCTTCTGTCATCTCAAAGGGAAAGTGGCCACCAAGTTCGGCGATAGTGTTCATCATCTCCTCCTGCTGTTGAAGCTTAAGATGGAGCATCCACATCAGATCCCGAGTCCAGCTGACGGCGCCGTTGAGGATATCGCCCTTGTTGGGTCCCTTATCCTTGTCTTCGACAGGAAGACCTGTTGTGATGTTGCCAGCAGAAGTTCCGGTTGCTCTTCGAGCGCCCGGTCCAGCGAGTCCTGATGTCGCCTGAGGGCTGGCAATTCCGGTCAATGAAGGTGAAAGAGGTGTCCCGTTCTGGATAAGCTTTCGGATCTTCTCATCTTCCAACCGGTGAGTAGGAACCAGCCTGCTGAGATCCTGGATCCTTTCGTTAATGTTGTCTCGTCGGCGGCGCTCGACAAGGTTGTGGGACTCCCGACGTCGCTTTCTCTTCATTTCCTGGGATGAGACGGCGTTTGAACCAACACCGAGCTTGGCTGGCATTGAGGTGCCGCCCTTCATCATGACCTCACTAATCTGGTTCATGCCTGGCTGCATGGGAGAGGAGAAGCCTGAGTTGTAAGAAGCAGGAATGCTTCCAGCGGGGGTGTTAAGCCACTGGCCATTGGCCGACTTCATAGCTTGGCCACCGAAACCGGGGGACTCCTGCGATCCGATTGTCATTCCATGGAGGGTAGCGGTCTTTGGGGTCATAGGAGACATGGGACTACGGCTGTTGGACGTCTTTCGCTGCATCTGCTGAGACATTCGAGCTCTGGTCTTAAGGTAGTTCGGATCGTTACTATCGGCATTCATGGCACCAGCTAAGGGAGACTCCGAGTAGGACAAGGGTGAGTGTAGGGAGGTTCCAAGGGAGTGGCCTTGCATTTGTCGGTACTGAGGGTTGAAACCGGTGTTAAAGGGACTCTGAATAGGATCTCCGTCGGGTGTACTTGAGTAGCCGTTCATATGGGACTGATCGATTTGCAGTCCAGAATTACGGTGGGAGAAGGCATTCTGAGAAAATCCACCCATACTTAGTCCTGAGTAGTCCTGGCCTTGACCTGACATTCCAGATTGGGTAACAGGGGGCCCGTTAAGGCCATCGAGAAGTTCATCGTCATCAAACATGGCGGAACTGTTTGTGAAGCCGTTGGTGCCGCTTCCAGAGTTGGAGTTGAAGTTGTTGAATGAAGGTGAGTAGCCACCTGACATGGCGAGATCATTGGGGTCGATACTCGCCCCGTTATGGCCATTGCTAAACTGGCTGAAGCCGTGTTGGGCCATTGCGACGAGGATAGCGGGTGTAAGTTTGGTGTGTCGAAGTTGTAGAGTCGGATGTTGTTGCCCTGGGTAGAGAGGGGATGTGGGCGAAATATTGTGGGCGTCCACCAGTTCGGCTAAGCGGTGATGGTACGTTCAAGATGCGAATGTCAAGCTACAACTGGCCTGTTAAGGGCTCGAGTCAGTATCAAGTCAGAACAGCGCGGAACGGAGAGCGAAAGCGGGGGATAAGTAAAGAAGCCCGGGTCGGGGATGGGATGGGGAGCGGGCATCCATATATGGAGCGCCCACCGCCGCGGAGGTAGCAGCAAGGAAGGAGAGTGGCGGACGGAGAGCCGGGGGTGTTTGAGGCTTGGGGTCCTGACTCACCAGATAGGCAGAGTGTATTGGTTGCAGCTAGCAAACGGAAAAGGAGGTGAAATGCGCACTATTCGCAGTCGATAAAGGGATCACAGGTGCCAAGTAAGTGGTGACCCAAAGGCGACAACGAAGCCGTTTGTCGGATGAAGTGGAAGCCAGAGAAGGGTTGTGACAGAGTTGAGAGGAGGTCGTGAGTCGGAGGGTCGGAGGGAGAGGTTCGGGGTTAGAGGGGGTTGAAATGGCGGGCACTGAGTGCGCAGGGCCTCCAGGCGTCCACTAAGCGTGGGCGGTGGTGAAGCAAAGGCCAGGTAGGTAGTAGGTAGGTACCTACAAGGGCTCCCTGGGCGTGCGAGGTACTCGGCAAGTCAAGACAGCAGAGTGCGGGCTTGGGCGCTTGGGCTGAAGTACTTGAGTACTTGGTAACGCACGGGCAAAAAGAAAAGGTCCAGTTTATCGTATGGCGCGTTAGTACTAGCCCCAATCCAGTGCTATTAGTAGTAGTAGTCTGGAGATGCTGTCCTGTACAATGGTCGGAGCAGCGGTTGAGGGGTTCTTTGTGCTTGTCTCTGTCTTTGTCTGAGTCGTAGTTGTAGCCGTAGCTGGAATCGCCGACTTAGAAGGGATAAAGATGGGCCTAGTAGAGGTAGGCGGTGAAGCGTGCTTGTTCAGGGTTGTAGTGGCTGTTCTTGGAATGGTGAGGTGACCAGTCAGCAATGTAGTTCTCGAATACGGATGTCTGAGTCGCGGGCTTGAGGGAGAAATGATGATGGTTGTTTTAGTTATGGGGAGATGTGAGTGTGAAATGTGATGTGTGTGGGTGCCAACCAAGTAGCCTAGAAGAGGAGGGGAGGGGGCCAAGACCACAGCCACTGCCACTGCCACTGCCAGTATAGGTAGCTAGGTATGTCACTTGTACCTCGTAGCTAACGGCTAACGAGGCGTGCCTCAGATTTGGGGGTTTGTGGGGAGGAAGTGAGTTTATTGCCGAGGAGGAGCAGAGAGGAATGGGCAAGCAGGGAAATGTTGTTGGCAAAAAGTGATGGTGAGCTTGGTAGCCTCAGAATGATCAAGTTGAAGAACACAGCAAACAGTTTGTAGAACAAAGAAAGGTATGGAGGAGGGGGGAACTAATGAGGCTATATGATGCGTCGTCCTTCCATGCAAGGTCGAACGGTTGGTCGGGATTTATCTGGGCAAAACAACTGTACCCGGGCCAGAAGCGAAGCACGTAGAGGGGGGGGGGGAACAGGACAGGACAGGACAGGACAGGACAGGGGAGGGCAGAAATACAGACAAAGATAAGAAACGATTTCTACTCACCAAGAATATTAAAAGCACCGAGTTGCGCAGAATGCATGGAAACAGTCGGGTTTTGTGATGTAAGGTTGCACGGTGACTTATATGCGATGTGATGTGATAGCCGAGGCGCGAACAGGCAGCTTGGAGTTGAGAAGCGATGCGATGCGATGCGATGCGATACGACGCGACACAACGGATAAGAGGTGACGATGATATGATCAATTGGTTCGAGTCGAGTGGAAGCGAATCGAACGGGACGTGAGCAGGATAAAGTACCCGAATTACAGTCGATACCGTAAGGCGAGGTGAGGCGAGGTGAGGTAAATCAGTTGTAAGAAGAGCTGGTTGAAGCTGAAGGAAGTGCTTGAATTGAGGTCCAAATCGGGAAATAGATGGATGGCAGCGGGGCACCGAAATGCAGGGTTCAGGTCCGTAATGTACGGTGATGTGATCTGATATGTGTGTGTATCGATTTCTGTCCCTCGGGATGATGTGAGGCCGCTTAAGGTCGAGACGATAGAAGAGAACAAAGTTGGCGGATACAACAAGATTAAAAATTAAATAAAAAAAAAAAGCCGATATTGCTTTTCTTTACTTTTCTCTCTCTCTCAATGTTGCGGGTGTGCGGTTGAATTTATTCAAGACGCACGGATCGTCGAGATCTGGTTTGACGTCCAGACTAGAAATGGCGTAAGACTCGCGGCAGGATCGGATAGTTTGCACAAATACCAGATAGGTCAAGATTGGCGTGTTAGATTGACAGTGCAAAGCAGGCGGTCTGACGTTTTATTGTATTTCTGGCGCCGCGCAGATGTCCTGGAGGGGCCTAGAGCTGTGGACGGGATAGAACAGGTGATGGATTGGGTGTTTGGGAGAGGGTGGTGTAAGTGAGTAGTAAGTATTTAGTGACGATGAGTCGGTCAAGGGTCTAAAACAAGACGTCTGAACGCTCGGTCGTGGCTGAGGTGAAGAAGGGAGGGGTACGTAAGGTGAAAGGTAGTGGTAGTAGTAGTGGTCGATATCGAAATCCGATACGAACAAGCCCATACACCAATGTAAGGGTTTCCCGTCTCTCTCTTGGTGGCTAAAAAAAGGTACTCTCACGAAGGCGGTAGGTACAATGACGATCAAATATTGTGCGTTTCGGAATACTAAAGTGGATTTCTCTTCTTGTTCTGTTCTTAGCCTCGCTCTTGATATCGACTCATGCTTGTCCCGTTCTTGGTCCCCTTCTGGCTGTGCTTACTCCTTCAAATGTCCGTTTCGTTTCCGTTCCTGTTTATGTTTCGATATAGTTCCAGATGTCGATGTCTTTCTGCAAAGTCCAGATCAAGGAAGAACGACCTTTTCTGTCACAGCTGCTGCAAGATGAGGTAGATAGATCTATCATCACTCGGCCGCAGGCTGAAAGCACCACGGTCCCCTAATTTATACTCACAGAAACAGACAAGAGCTAAAAAATACTAGCCATGGCCCAACAAGTCAGATGTACAAATCTCATAGTCCCAGGTCCGCCTGACACCAGGTATTCCGGACGAAAACGTGGATGCAGTGGTCACTGGTCCCCTCGTAGTTGTGTGCAAACTGGGCATGGACTTGGCCATGGATCAAGAAGGTTGGCGGTAATGGTGGTTGCCATGTTCTTCTGCTATCTTCTATCTCCCCTCTAGCTCTAACATACGCTTGAAAGTCGATGCAAGACACAGAATATTCAAGGGAGTATGGAATATGGAGCATGGAGGGTGTGAATGCGACTGTCTAACTGTGGGTGGGTGGGCGCCAGGCTGAACGTGACTTGAGATTTAAGACACCAAGCCCAACCCACTGTTTTGGACTTTGAGGACTCATCGGGAATTACTGCACGCAATCGATTGCCCTCCTCTAGATTCCCTCTCTTGTGCTTGGTCATGCGCTGAAAGCTTTCCCATCCTTCTGCCATTCCCTGGCCACGCGCCCCAGCTCAAGACCACCACCATCAGTTACAGAATATCTTGACACGGCTGTTTCTCGTGATAGTCATGGAGCGGAGTGTTTCGGAGTGAGCATCAACTTTCGTCAGCCTGACGACTTGATAAGTGCTGATGGTTGGGTGGGAGAGAGGGAGAGGGAGAGGGAGCAAGGCTTTCTAACATGACCTCTGCCTCGTTGTGTCTGGTACTACAACGGGGCTATATGTATAGTGCATTTACACTCTGACTCTTCTCCGTGGAGGGTGTCAGTCAGGCTGTCCCTTCATGATCTCTCTCATCTTAGTTCCCTACGGATCGTGTACGGCCCTCTTCGGTCCGCTCCTCAAGTAGGTAGGTAGTAAATTGGAGCCCGCTCCGTCCGTCCGTCCGCCCGCTCCTCTCAAGCTTAGACCTAGACCTAGTCCCAGCCCTTGCAAGATAAGATGGGAATGTCTATTTCCTCCTATAATATGGTGTAAGTGAAATCGATATATCATAAGGCTGCAGATAATCTACCTTGCCTAGGTAGCTAGCATGGGTAAACGCGCCTGTGATCAGCCTCGGGGGTCTGAAACTCCCCCAGAAACTTCCCGTCCTGCAAGGCTCCAACCGCAGCTCAGCTCCGAAACAACCAGGCTTGCCAGGCGCCAGGCTCAGGGCTTTGGTCCTAGCTCTCGCTCTAGGCTTTGGGCCCTTTCAAGCTGTGATTGTGACTCTGATCCCCCCTCCAGCTCCTCCCTGGCACATATGCTATGCTTCTCTGTCATGCATGATCCCCTCCCGTCCCCGCTCCATCAATCAAGGCAAAGGACGGCCCGTGCAAGATGGGGAGCCACAGGTGGCACAAGACCTACGTACCCCAAGCTAGGTAAATCCCCACTTTTCAATGCAGCCAATCATATAATCTCCTCAACTGCCTAACCGTAGAGAAGCTTGAAAAAGGATGGGATCCAATCCAAGGAAGGAACCACACGCCCAACCCCAACCCATCAACTTCCTGGTTTAGTGCGTAGTGTTGCCCTCCACTATCAACGTCCAACGTCCAACTTCACTCCTCTCTCCAAACGCCCATTTTGCCCCCATTTTGTTCTTTCTCGCGCCAAAAAAAAAAAAATTTATACCCCCATCGCCTTTTGTCGCGCATCTGCCGTTTGTCTTATCACTTGTCGGCTTGCTCGTCCTTCTTACCGCCATTCCCTTTCCCCCATTTT
Source organism: Fusarium torulosum (assembly GCA_900312805.1). Classification (NCBI taxonomy): domain Eukaryota; kingdom Fungi; phylum Ascomycota; class Sordariomycetes; order Hypocreales; family Nectriaceae; genus Fusarium; species Fusarium torulosum. The sequence continues at coordinate 76,237 of ONZP01000214.1, forward strand.
CGAGCGGCACGCGCGGTCGCCTGCACCCCCTTAGCTCCGAGCCTCCCAAACCATTCGTAGACCTCGAATCTACCGTTGCCTTACGCAAAGTAGCGTCGTCAGCAACAAGTTCAAGCTCTGTAAGTGACAGATCGCAGTAGGCAGCCAGAACTGTACACCCTGTTCAATTTGGCTTTATCTCTATATCATGGGCCCTCATCGACTGACCGCAGTGACCATAATACCAGGCTTTCCAAGGAAGTGGATATCATTCTTCCAAGTAGTATTGTTAGCTTGATACGAGACCGCCATTATCGATCGCATGCCTTACGACCCTCCCACCCTCCAACACGATTACTGCGTACGAGCCCGAATCTGAATCTGAGCCCGAACCTGCGCCGCACGATCGACGTAGCCGTTCCGTCCCTGTCCCGTCGTTGTTGAAACCGTCCCTTACGTTTCCGCCCCTCTGTATCCCCTGCCGCCATGGCATCTTCAACCTTCCGAGACTCGATAAACTCTCTTGGCTGGAGCCGCCGCGATGAGCCGGTCAACACATCTCAGCAGAGTGGACTACTCTCCTCCATCCAGAGTCTGAATCCCTTCCAAGGAGGCAGTGGTTATGTCCGCCTCCCCACCACTGAGAGTTCTGGTGCGCCTCTTCCTGCGCCTACTCGACGAGAAGAGGAGGAAGGCTGGTTTGTTCGTAAGTCAACACTGAATATCCTTGGCCGATGGAATCTCGGCACCCCTGCAGCGGAACATGTGCATTGCATCTAAGCCATGCTCTGGACCATGCATGTGATGCAGATGACATGCCTCGTGGTTAGGAGACACTAACCCGACTTGCAGTTAGCAGATGGGACCGGTTGTTGATCTTTGGTGCTTGCAACCTCGCAGCCGTGGCATGTTTTGTCATCTGCTTCACTCTATTCCCCGTCCTCTCACTGAGACCACGCAAATTTGTTATCTTGTAAGTCGGGAACTTCTGCACGTCTCTTCCACAATGCTCTGCATCGTCCCTTATTCTCCTTGTCGATCTCTATCACGCGGCCGTACTACTGCGAGACCGTTTTGGTTGTGTGACTGGCTTTGTCCATGATATGATGTAGTGGATTTGGCATGGTGAAGTTGAAATCCCATATGAAAGCTAACGTGGGGTTGCGCAGATGGTCCGTTGGATCTTTGATGTTCTTGGCCTCATTCGCTGCGGTTATGGGCCCTATGAACTATGTCTACCATCTCTTCTCGACTCCTCGACTGCCGTTCACTGCGGCCTACTTTGGCTCTATCACGTTAACACTTGTTTTTGCCTTGAAGGTAAGTTTTGCCTTTGATTGGTATGTGATGCCGTCTTACTAATAGCCCGCAGCTTCACAGCACGATTCTCACTTTGTTCTCCGCCCTTGTTCAGCTCGCCTGCTTGGTCTGGTACTTGATCAGTTATTTCCCTATGGGATCTACTGGCTTACGCTTTGCCTCGACGTTTGGCGCGAGACAAGCAGCGGCTTGGATGACCGGCTAGAAAGCGACTTGGGGCTCAGGGCAAAAATGCTCATACGTTCAGTTTACCAATTAGGGCTACTTCTGAGCTTGTATGAGATCATGGCTCTAGTGTATATCAGTTGTCTGTCTTGTGTAATATATTAGTAACGAGCCCAGTATGTCAGTGTGGGTGGTGTAAAAGTCGACGGGTCTTGAGATACATGTAATTTTTGGATCCTGAAATGTATTGGGTTCCTGTGCAGTTCACTTTGAGGTTTTGTTTAGATTATGTGTTTCAAGCCTTCCAATATCTATTCGTTCCCTTGAGCCGCATAGCCCTCAGCTGAACCAACGTTCCATCTAGCCCAAGAAGCTTCGATAAAGGGACATGATCTTCTCCGTACAGCTGGACGACTTGGACATGATTTTCAAATTCTATGGCTTTAGCACCGGGATTATGTGCTAAGAAAGGGTTGACAGATTGCACAGGCATAGAAACGAAGGTCCAATCATGGGGATAGTACCAGCAGATCAAAGAATATCAGGAGTTTATGACTAAAGATTGTAATTTCGAATGGACTATTGTATGTATTGGATGAACTAGGAAGACTTCTTCTTCAAAATATTGACCGTCAAATCGGTTCTACTTGAATATCCAAACCATTATCTCAGTATCCATCAGTTGGTCAAGGTTGGTCAACTGATAAGATAAGGACTCCGGAGTGAAGTCACCGTGTTACCCCAAAAAGGCAGGCCGTCAGGCGCTGTGCCCAATGAGCGTTCGTCGGTTGTGCGGCCTCGGCTTGCAACCTCATGAGTTTGGTCTGGCAGATTCCATACTCGAAGATATCAGATATGATGGTTATCGCATGGCTTGTTTACCTCGCTTAGACCTAATAAAGTTCCCGAAAAAGAACCTCGTTCTCGGTTGCTGTGAAGAGTAAGTATTGTATCTTAGGTAAGGTACCTTAGGCAACCTTATAGAGCGTACGTCCGTTGCCTTACACAAGATGATGTAGGCATGCTGACGCGACACGAATGCTCTCTCCTCTAAGCTTCAGCCTCTTTGGAAGGATTTGGAGGGGGGGAAACAATGTTACCGCATGATCAATGCCGAAGAGGAAACATTCCATGGGCTCAACTTGACAACCTAGCCTCAGGTATACAGGCGCTAACGACTGTTTCCTGTGTAAAGATCCCCTGAAGGAAACACCAACAGTACCTACTAACCTAGGAGGTAGGTATTCTCTGAAACAATTAAGTGGGTTGTTTCCTATTGGTCGATGTAAGTAACAGCCACTACGTACTGCGGCACGAATCGATGGTGATACTTTGCTGCATAAAGTATACTACCAATGTGATTTCGCAGAGTATCCTGAACTCGGCGAGCGGGGAGTTTGTGCTCTTCCTAAGGACACGTACTGCAAATTCTTGACTGCTGTTTGCTTATTCTATTGAATTTGGCACCATGCTATCTGTTTAAATAACAAAAATTCGAAAATTCGAAAACTCTTTACGGGCCACGGCCAGAATACGGTGCATGGATTACCCTTCATAGAAGCTAAATTACAGTCATATCCGAGAACTCATACAAGGATCAGGCCATATCAAAGAGCCACGCCGCCCTGTTTGGGGATTTCTACCACATACATCTGCTCTGAACGGGATATGGAGATTCAGTGGTTGATTGTGATGTGTGCATCATGCCATTACAACATGAAGTTTGTTCACACTTCCATATGACAGTGACAAGGCTGCCCCAAACAAGAACAAGGTTGATCAATCAGAGATGAAGAAAACATAATCAGGCACAAGAAGAAAAACCTCGCAGGGTCACAACGAATTTGAGAGAGTAACAATGACAAGTACTGTACTGCAACTGCAACTTCCATGGGGTAAAAGCCGATTTATATTCGCGCAAACTCCACCCTATCACGACCACGGTCACTCGGGTTCCATTGACGGCCTCTGCCCCAAGCCTCACCCGGGGTCTCGGATTCATGATGGGCTCCTGGCAGTCGAGTCGGTCGATAAGTGATTGGAAGTGGAGTGGAGCCCGCCCTGAGTATCCGTAAAATCCTCCATTTCGTCAGGCAATGGATTTTGCTCTGAATCCCACTGGAAGATGGATGACCTCAAGACCCCAGGCAGCCCAAGGAAGGTTAGCTCCCGTCGGTTGCAGGGCTTTTTAACCTTGGCTTGGGGCCTTCGAGTCAGCGACAGGGTCTTCTCGTTTGGGCGCCCCACCGCTGACCTGCTTGTACGATGCACTGACTTTGGTGCTGTAATGTAAGTAAGTTAAGTTCTGGAGCCCAAATGCACGCACCTGTTCGGGGCTGTCATTCAATGAATGGTCATGACCGCATCAAAGGAACAGGGCAGGGCATTGTATTGCCGTGGCATTAACAGGAAACTCTACTGTAAAGAGAGTTGGATAAAGATACATACAAAAAAAGTTAATGAATAAATAAAACATATTTTACAAATGCTACCATGTTGTCAGTATCCAACTTGAGTCCTCCCATCTCGCCCCGTACAGCAATTAGCACCTCAGTTGGAAGTAACTGGTAAGTGCCCTGACAGCCCGAGGAAATAATTCGGCTCGGCGCAGTGGACGACTGATTGGTACCTTAGGTACTGTACTTTCTCAATCAGTAAGTTGCAGTGTATTTCGTGGTACCTTCCGTCACCCTTCCGCGCTCTTCTGTGCCAGGTACCTACGGTACTAATGCTGTGCAGTGTGCAGTGTGCAGTGTACAGTGACGGACGGAGCAAGTGGACAACTGCGGATCAGAACCTTAGAAAGCGGGAGGGGGAAAAAAGATCAGAAAAAAATTTATTATTCACACAACGCAAAAAATAACCTCCGGTCTTAGTTTTCTATTCCCTGGTTGCCGTGTGCCCTCCTTCCTGTAAACCACAACTCCCCTCTCTCTCTCTCCCTCTCTCTCCCTCTCCCTCTCTCCTGCCAGCTCGGTTCTAAACAAGAATTGCCGCTGCAGATTGTTTTGTACAGGTTCTACCACCTTACATTGTCTCTTTCTCTTTCTCCTACCCCTCTATCTCTCTTCCTCTACCTCTCTCTTCTCACCCTTGACTCTTGTCATCCATCATAACCACCCCGCCTGCCTTTTTTGCGCTTTCTCCCGATACCCTCGTGACGAGACAACGTAACAAGAAAATATCCCCCAGCTTCGGTTGAGGTTTAGGTTTAGGTTCTGGTCCTGGTAACAGTTCACGAGCTTCCCCTCCAATCGACACCATTGCCCTGTCGTGCCGACTCTTCTCTGTGTTTTTACAACTACAAAGCATAACAGAGCCGAACAGCAGAACACGATTTTGATCTTTTTGATTTTTTTTAGATTCACCGTCTAAAAATTATCAGTCGACCTGATAACTCTTTATCTTTTTCACGTTGCTCGAATTTTCGCTGCCTGCTTCCCCAGGTTGCCATTTTCGACCAAGCAAAGGTTTTCTGACAGCATAGAATCGCTCTTTTTTTTCTCGCTTGGATTTAAATCGAAACATACCCAGCGTTCGCGCACAACCCGATTCAACATTTGTCTTTAAGCCTGAAATAATCGGCCTAACAGACACTTCGCTCCCAGTCTTATACCCCCGTCTTCGACTCGATCCTTCGATCTTCGGCTCGTTGCTCAAGGATTTCGAATCCCAACGCCCTCATCAGTTGGGACTTTCCGAATAACGACTATACTGCACACGGGTGCTTTGCGCGTCTCCTACCGTGTGGAGGGAGTTGCGATACATCCTGGGGTTCCTAATCCCTAGATATATTACTTGACTGAATAGGTGAAACAACACACCTTCACTCATTATCCTCGTCCAGTTTAGTACGGCAAGCCTGTACGACACGACTTATTCAAAATGAGCCCATCAGCTATCACCGAGTCCAACGATATGGCCAATCAATCGGCTTTTTCCTACGCGCAAGCTGCGAAGGGTCAGGGCACTACTCCTGCCTCGAATACTGCTGCCTCTGCTGAAGGAGACACTCCCGCTCAGGACGCACAGGCTCCTACTGCTGACGCTGACACTGCTGCTCCTGTAGCCGACGCGAACACGGCTGAGTCTGCTGCCGAGCAGGCTGACACCGAAGCTCCTGAGAGCGCCGAGCCCAATGCGATTGTGGCTGTTACTGCTCCTGTTGCTGAGAAACTCGACTCCGAAAGCGTTCCCGGATCTGAAAGCGATGTCCGCTCCGAATCGACGCAAAGCAGACGAGCCGAGTCGAGGCGTGAGGATGATGCTGGAAAGTTAGAGCTCCCGTGGCGGCGACCCGGGCAGGCACAGGAATCATCAAGTAATGCTACCCGGTCTGTCGAGGAGCAGGACTCTCGGAAGGCGAGGCGAAGTAAGAAGGGCAAGACCACGGAGAAGCAGTCCGGCGAACCAGCGGCGGACAAGGAGCAGGAGGCGGTTCCTGAGCCACCAAAGGTCCCGCTCTCCGAAGCACCCATCCCCAGCGTCAACATTTGGCACAAACGAAAGGAGGCTCACCAGGCAAAGTCTGCCAAGCCTGCTCCCACACCTGCAGAGGCTACGACAAACGGTACCTCTAACCATAAGGAAGAAAAGAAGACCGGTGAGTCTGCTTCCACACCTTATATGAACGGCGTCAAGCCTCAGCAAAAATCAGCAAGCACTGTGCGGCCGGAGCGAAATGGTCCTCGAGGTGCGCGGGCAAACGAGAAAGATGGCAAGAGCGAAGTCCCTCCTTCAGTTGAGGACTCTACAGCATGGCCTACTCCTGAGACCGCCATCACTGCTATCAAGGAGGACAGCAAGAAGAAGACTACCGAAAAGACTCCTGATAAGTCAGACCGTTCCGACCAGGACAGCCAAGAAGACGGCAGTGCATCTAAGTCCCGACAGAAGTGGGTGTCTATGGATTACGTCCCAACGGTTACCTTCGAGACCCAACTTCCTCAAATGCGTGGCTCCAAGCCTCGCGGGGGTGCTCGTGGTAGTCGTGATACCACTACCCGAGCCGCAGCCAACGGTGTCGCTGACAAGGCCACTTCTTCTGCTCCTTTAAACAAGGCCAGTGATACAAAGCCTCGCGATGCTGCCAGCAATGGCGCATCGCAACCCTCTGCGTCTAAGCGTGGGTCAGTCGATGTCGCCAATGGTCAAAAGAAGAACACAGCAAACTCTGGTTCTGATAAGGCCAAGGATTCGCCTGCTCAGACCTCGGTAAGTGATGTCATGTCAATATGGTGCACGTTCAGCTTTGAATGGCCGATTTACTGTCCTCGATTACAATCATACTAATGGATATTTGTGCAGGAGACTTCTCATGTTCCTCACAGCCGCACTGAAGGTCGCGGTGAGAGAGGCCGAGGTGGTTACCGCGGACGAGGTGCTCACCACGCCCACTCCCAGTCTCAGCATGCTGTTTCTTCTTCTGGATTCCATGGGCAAGGTGCTGGTGCTTCCCGATCCCAGGGTTACAGCCCCCCTCTGCGTCAGGGTGGTCATGGCGGCATGTTCCCGGCTCCCTCTCAGCGGGGTCGCGGTCGCAACAGCGCTAACAACTTCCATCGCATGTCTGCACCAAGCGGCAGTTCTCGTGTGCCTGTTGTCCCGGCTCCGTTCGCTCCTTATGATTACTCCATGGCCGCTCCTCCTATGGGCGCAGTCCCTTTCGCTCCCGTTCAGGTCGACGCTTTGCTCGGCGTCGCTATCAAGACTCAGCTTGATTACTACTTCTCCATCCAGAATCTGTGCAGGGACACGTATCTTCGACAGCATATGGATTCCCAAGGATTCGTACCTCTCCATTTCGTTGCCGCATTCAGACGCATGCAAGAACTGACGGGTGATATGAACCTCCTCCGCGCCGTTTGCGAGGATTTGACCGAGGTTGACTACGTCATTGGCGAGGACAACGGCGAGCGACTGCGTCGTCGAGATGGCTGGCAGAGCTTTGTTTGCCCGATGGAAGAGCGAGACCAATTGGCTCGCAACGACGGCCCTATGCATCCTACTTTCAAGAACCGACACTACAACTATGCCAACGGTCAATTCAACGGCATCCCTGCGATGCACTATGGCGCGCCCATCTATCCTCACGACCCTTCATTCCAACACTTTGCACCACACGACACCAATGGAGTTGTTCCGAATGGCACTAGCCAGCTGTCGGCCGAGGTCCCTGATTTCTCGCCTTCGGGGCGGGTTCCTCTCGTTGGTCCCACGGGTGAGACTCAGATGACCAGTGTCGAGGCTTTGACAAACGGCCACACTGAGAACACTGCGCCGCTTACGAACGGTGTGCATTCTGAAGATTCTCAAACAACCCAGTCTTAGTCTACGCTTCCAGAAGAGGGGGCGTGTCTTATTGTGGATGTGCCGAGTGTACTACATATTCATGAAGGCCTGGTGTATGTCATCTGAGAGGGGGAGTTATTGCCATACCCTTGATTTGGGTTGATATGAATTTACGCGTCCCAAGTTTTGCCAATGTTTACGATTTCAAAATGTGGCCTGGTGTTGGCTTCTGGTCCGTCACGAGGCATGGCGCTGTGTCGATTACAGTCTTCTTGGTTCACAAGTCCTCTGCGAAACTATTGGATGGGGTTTCCGGGGATCATATGCCTACTTAGCAAGGCCCCTGCAACTTTACATCAAACCACAAATGAGTCGACGGGGTGTCGAAGTGGCTTATCGACATATCCACTTCAAGACTTACGGGAAGCAACAAGATATCAGAAATGTGTGTGTTTACCTTACGTCGTTGGGACGTCGAAGTGAACCGAAGGGCAATGCGGATGCCCTGCAGATATTTGATACCATGTCAAACAAAACAAGTCCGAACCATTCGGGTGAGTCGATGAAGGAATACGGGATGGGGTTATTATTCAAGTGATCTGTTTTATTTCTCAGGGAGGCGTATTCCAAGCGGGTTTATATTTGTTAAAGCGCCAAGGCGTCCGCGATGTATTGGAAAGTCGTGTCTCAGGACTTGTTTGCCATGGCTTACAACTGGATCCGAGACTCGGCTGGGGGTTAGTGCCATGATGAACCACAAAGGCCAAGCGACAGCGATAGCGATAGCGATAGCGGCCTAGTGGAAGGGATTGGGGGGGTGTACATCGGTTTCGAAGCAGGTGGAGGAAAAGGATATGGGTTAAGAAAAGCACGTTCGCGCATGATACTGAGCTACGGCACACGGGTTCTTGTTCTCTCTCGACTGCATTTGAAAGGGGTTCAGGGCGGGTTCGGTCTTGATTTTATCCGCCAGCGGTCGGTCTGATGCTAGAGGGGACTTTCCAAAGGTTTGCTAACAAAATCACGGAGTTATTGTTTTCTTGTTTTGTTTTTTAACTTTGATTTCGAAAAGTGTACAATAGTTTCAAGTTCACAGAAAAGAAAAACCATGTCGAGAAGCGTTCAGCTCTGCATAGTGATGTCTCATAAGTTGCCAGTTTGATTCAGACACGTACGTTTGTCACGATAGGCACCTTGGTTGGTAAGGTAGGTAAGTAGGTAAGTAGGTATCTGGTACGCATAGAGTTAGGGCTCACTAATGCATGACGGGCTATAGGCGAGAGACATGAGGGCACGGAAGACATTCTTATTCAGGGAAAAGATGAAGGTTCATTGGCTACATACTCCATTGGGGAATGCGATGCTATAATATGGGGCAGGCAAATGTGAGCAGTAGCGGTAGTTGAGTTTTTGTCAATATCTCAGTTGATTTTCGAACCGTCATGACAAGTTTGTCCATCATGTTGGCGGGGTTGAGGGGTCGTTGGGCTCCGCGTGTTGTAGGTGTAGGGTAACTGAGGCAGGACTGATGATGGCATTTTTGCATTCGGGTGAGATTCCTAAAAGAAAATGAATATCGGATTCTACAATTAAACCTCTGGATTGATGTGTGTTTCCTTTCGTCTAGTTTAATTTGTTTTTTATCATCAATTGACTGCTTTACTTGTGGTGCTTCTTAGGGTATTTGAGTTGTTGTGGATTTGTGTCTACAGCATTGTGGTTGTGTATTTGCATCCTGCACTGAAAATATCCATATACGTATCGAAGATGGGTCACTTTACCTGGCTGCCTTTAAAAAGGAGTTAAGGAAATACACGATACAACATATGCTTACGTTAATTGATGCTATGTATTGTAACAACAAAATAAAAAGCAAAGTTAGCTATACCACTTACGTCATGCCCCTGACCAAAATGCGACGCGCTGAAACTCAACGAGGAGAGCCACTCACTCACTAATGAATCCAACCAACAACAAACACCTTTCTCTTTCCTTTTCAAACGAGAAAAAAAAGACACAACAAACAGCTTTTCTATAATGCCCCAATTGTTTATTTAAAACCCTCGACAACATCCACCAAAGCAATCATGCCCCCGGTTATCTCGGGACGCGTCAGTAAACCAGGCGCGAAAGCAGCTGCATCACAGCCCAAGGTCAGATTCAAACCCAAGCCTAGAACCAAGGAGGAGCATGCAGAGCGAATAAAAGCGAAGGCAGCTGAAGATCGACGCGAGTGGGAGAATCAATATCTTCAAGGAAAACCTGCGGAATACTTTGCTGGGTATGACCGTGAAATCGTGTCTAGTACTCTACCTACCATTCATGTTATCTCGCCCTTCGAGGGAGGTGGGAGAATCCAGACCACAGCGGAGAAGGACGAACCTGGGTGGGATTTCTTTCGTTTCACAAGAGGCGTTCAGTCGGATCCGGATTATCACCTGTTTGTTGTTCCTCATCAACATATTGGTAAGTTGTTCCTGCATCTTGCAACTGCTCGGTTCCATCGTAAACTCATCAAACGAGCAGAACGAATCATCGCCATACCCGAGGGAAAGCCAAAAATAGTAAAGTATACCGTTGTGATTGTTCCAACTGCTGCAACTGGCTCCTCCGCAGTGACCAAGAAACATCCCAAGATCATCAGATTGGAGATGCTTGACATGGTCATCCGAACGACGGAACTACCAAAGGACTCGAAGGGGTATCCGATATTCAAAGATCACCTCCAAAATCCCGAGGAGCAGCAGGTTATCTTCAAGGTCCAGATGCACGATCAGAGTCAGCCGATGATGTTTAGATGTCTTGCCAACCTCGATAAAGTGAAAGACAGCTATGTAGAAAGTAGCGAAGGTGAGTGAAAGGTGTATCCAATGCTGCAAAACATCCGTAGTAAGCTCACCGTATTAAACCGGGCTCGTTGTACTTCCTACCCAAGGGTATCCTGTGGCTAGGGGAGAGTACGCTCTACTTCCCCGTTTCCTCCATCAACATGGCCATGCTCCTTTTCTCCAAAGAATCGACACGTGGAGTTGGGGAACTCAGGTACCAAACAGTGGCGATGGGCTTCATGATGAAAGCAAAGGAGCCCTATTACGAGGGAGAAGAGCCTCCAAGGCCGCCGTTCCTGTACTTCAAGGACATTCAGAACTATCCTGTAATGAGGCAATGTATCGAGAGATATTGTGAGGCGCATAGCATGAGTCTGAGATTGACGGAACAGTTGTTTTACAACTATAAGAACAATAGTCCCATGACGGGCTGGTCCAATTTGGAGGAGGAGAAGTAGAGTCTGGTGTACATATTTTGAGTCGAGAGCCAGGATATATACTTAACTGAGACTTCTATTCAGCACATACGACCAAAGGTAGTGGAAAATACGGGATCCCGTCCGCTCTCCCATAGTCAAGCCACTAACCGGCGGATTAGTAGTTGGGTCGGTGACGACCAGCGAATCCCCGCTGTTGTATGTTTTATTTTTGGTGTTTTATGCCGATTTTTGCTAGTTCGTTTGCTGGGGAATCTGGGGTTTCTTGGTGGATATTTGCGGGTCGATAACGGAAGTGTCAGCTTAATGTTGACCAAAAGATCAAGTTGTCTATAGGCTAGAGAGTAAATTATGGACGATATATTGAATGCATTATTTCTTGGTTTCAAAAAGGCTCTGTTAAGGACTACGACTACGTAAGAACCCATGGAATGAAGCGAAAGTTAGATATATAATTACCATGAATTGGGCCTCTTGTGTCAGTCAACATGAAGGATAATTGAATACCGTCCAGTTACGTACAGTGATCTAACAGTCCGAATACAAACTAAGAGGAAACTTACCTAACCCATGACATATGTTGCAGCACTATGTAGCTGAAGTAGCCCCAGAGCTGTCCACTGTTGATCCTCAATTGCGACTTAGAAGCTAAGTTCAGTGACCATTCACTACTGCAGATACAATACAATATGAAGTATCAACGACACATACTCTTTCGGTGTCTCATCTTTGTTTCGAGTACTGATCATGGCGAAGATTACATCTTCACAAAATAGGAGGTGGTTGAACAAAGACCTCGTCGCCTTGGTGGAGTGTATTTTTGGTGGAGAAAAAAGGTCGTGCGTTACCTTGAAGAACTGATACACGCTCAAGGATATTTATCGTCGCATCAACGGAGATTCTGATCCGGTGAGTCATGGCATGTCCGTGCCGTAGTTGAGGCATCGCGATGGTGAGTTTGAGATGGGTCATATCACGACATGGGAGTGAGGCCATCGAGATAATCTCACGTCTATAGCTCTAAGAACTGGTCGATGCAGAATCGAGCATGCACTACGGAGTACATAATATAATTTTGGCCTGGTGACTGAGAACGCAGTAGGGTGAAGAGGGAAAAGGGGTGCAATAAGAGAGAAAAAAGGGGGAAGATGTTTTCTTATTTCTGCGGAAGAGAAATGAAGCTATCATCAGAATCTGAATGTCCCGTGGCGCGCGCACACACACACACACACACACACACACACACACACTGATACATCGCCGGGGCTGGGCATCAAAATTGTTAGGTTTAACAGAAAAACGGTGCCTTGCAGGAATGAAAACCGAGTGTTAAAGCCGGAGCCGGAGCCGGGGGTCCCCCAAGAATATGCCCAAAGAGGAAATGTCGGCACAAGACCTGCAGATTGCCTGTGCTTAGGCATGACGTCAGTTGAAAGAGATTGAAAGGGGGAAAAATCAATTAAGAAATTTAGAGGCGGTGCAGCCTTGTAGTCTTAGCGGCGGTACGGAGTAGTAAGTACCTTGGTCTAGGTATCGAGGGACGAGTTTGCGGGGGTAGAGTTGGGTTAGAATGAAAGGTTTAGATAGAGTAGAGCAGAGTAGAGTAGAGTAGAGCAGGTAGAGCAGAGCAAAGAAAAGCAAAGCAAAGCAAAGAAGACCATTGGAGAAGCCACTGGATACTTCAGCTTATACGGAATAAAACTTCCGACTAAAATACGACTAAAAGTCCGATCAAAAGTGGAAAGAAGAAAGGGATCAGCATGAATTCAGCTGTTGATGCGATGCTACGTGGAATGTCACAGCGTTGATTGATACCTGTGAGTGTGAGTGTGAGTGTGAGTGTGAGTGTGAGTGTGAGTGTGAGTGTGAGTGTGAGTGTAAGTGTAAGTGTAAGTGTAAGTGTAAGTGAAAGTGTATGAAAGTTGCCGTTGAAGAATCTTCACCTCGCAGCCG
>ONZP01000215.1:0-13446 GCA_900312805.1 Fusarium torulosum
CGAGAGGACCAAGGTATTCACTCTAGGGTGTCGAGGATATACACTCATCAACCAGGGTGGGATCTGTGGCTCTTTTAGGGAACCAAGAGAAGGTCGAATACTATAGAAATGATTCTCTGAAGTATTGTCGACATGAAGAAGAAAAGAAAAAAAAGTCCAAAAGCTGGGAGCGAGGACGGATATTTATACTGCACATGTGGGGCTGCCAATCACTCTGCTCTCACCGCCTAAAAGTTCGGCGGCAGAATTCTTGGTGCCTTTTTTTTTTTGAGCCTCAAGGAAAAAATGATTGGCGGGGCGCGAGAGGCAAAAGGCGCTAAATGGCAGAGGCGCCGAGCAGGCAACTCCACTGTAAGCGACTTCACTTCCGTGCCTGGCTAGCCTCTGCCTGAGGTGGTACTTACTAGCAGTTGGTTGCAGTTGGCTGCAGCTACAGACGAGAAAACTGAGCCTCAATTTATGACTTGAGATTCAACTATGACTACGGCTTCACTGTGTATATGACGATATTATATCAACTTGTTGTAAATTGTAAATATTCTTGGGATATCCTACGTCTATTTCCCTCCAAAGTCTCTGATTCAAAAGGGCGCTTTCCACGAGCTGGTATCCGAGTCAAGACGTCCCATCAAAGTGGATTTTTCATCGATTTCTTTCTTCACGGTGACAAGGTCCAGCCTCATCCTCGCAGTAGATTACTAGCTAGCGGTGAAGTTTGCTCCGAGATGAGGGTTCCGTCACGCGTCAAGTGCCGAAGCCCATTGAATCATTCCTCCGAGTTGAAGCCGTGTTTGTCTTCGGGATGTGGCTTGACACGCAAGTCGGAAAATGGAAGTGAATGCTTCTGTTAGTGTGTGTTGTGCATGTTTGCATAGCACTCAGATACTGCCGTTTTGTGCATGGGCTTATTGTTAAGGATAAACCATGTGGAGTGTTGACTTTTGATGTTATCCAAGTTGTCCCCAGTGTGGTTAGGCTACCCTGCAGGATATGTGTTCGAGAATAATAGCACTCGTTCTCGAATCCTATCACAGCCTGTTATTTGTCGTTGCAAGTTAGTATATACGAACAAATCATTGACTCTTCGGGACTGTTGATATTTTATTCAATGCTGGTGCTAGTGTTGCGTGTTGCACGCCAATGGTGCCTCACAGTTTCTGTTCATTTGAGACAACTACTCCAACATCACAATTAACACAACCTCAATCATCACAACCCTATAAACTTGTATCTCTATCTCTGTACAAAGCCTCTCTCTCAATCCACCCTCTAACCTCATCCCCAACCAGCCCATCCAAACTTCCATCACCACTCTTAACAACCTCTCTTACCCGCGAACTACTCACATCCTCATCTCCCTCCCTCCCCTCGACCATCTCAACTCTATCAACCCAACCCTCATCACCCCCGACATCCCTCACCCTTTCCTTTGTCAACCACGCCCTCTGCTCGTCAACCCCTCCCCACGTCTCGTCAGGCCTCGTCGTAACCCTCACCTTGCAATTCTCAAAGAACGGCCCCAGCGCGCTTTGGATACCCTCGTCGTAGTATTTCGGATTGAAGATGCGGACTATCGTATCAAAGCCCGCGAGGAACGTCTGCGTTGGCTGTCCCCCGTCCCTAGTAGTGTAGAACCCGAACTCTGCTATCACCTTCGCCTTGTCGTGGAAGAAAGGCATCGAAGTAACCGCCACATCGATCTCTACACCCTCGTCTAGCAGCTCCCGGCCCATAGCCTCCATCATGCTCAATCTGACAGGGAAGCTTGCCGGCTTGGGCGCCTTATCGGCGTTGTTAACCGATAAAAGAAGCATAAGCCTCTGGCGCCCCTCTAGACTCAGAGCAGACCGGGCCATGCTTGCATGCGCCAATGTCGGCGGGTTGAAGCTCGAGTCCAGGATCACGAGATCTCGGACTGGTTGGCCGGGTCGGCGCGGCGCGGGGACATTAGAGGTGTGGGGTAGAGTGCAGAGAATACGGAATGTATCTGAGGATGATTGGAAGGATGTAAGAGCGCGAGAGAAGGACGAGACAAGGGTTCGGGGGTCTATTGATGGCATGTTGGATGGTGTTGGATATTTTACGCTCATTACGTTTTGACGTTCACATGAGTGAGAGTGAAGGTGAGTTGAACAGATGCATGAGGAGTTGGACGTGGGGCAACTGACAAGGGACTTGGGGATCGACGAAACCATCATATAAAGTCATAAAACATCATAATACATAATAATGTAAAATCAAAGTGTAAAAACATATTCGACTTTCTTGATTGTATATGTCAAGGTCCAGCAGAAGAAAAACCATGACCAAGACTAAATAACAAACCCAAACTCCTCTAGACACCATGCATCTCACCCACCACCTAATACATTACATTTGCTCAGCACTCTGCCCATCCATAACACCCCTCGAGAACCACTCCGCCAACGTGCTGAAACGATCATCGCTATTCTCTAAATCTCCCTTGAACAGCTCGTGCTTGCCCGCCCTCTCCCTCTGTCCTTCACGCATCTTGCGGATCATGTCGTTCTCTGCAGCGCACTTGGGACACTCCGCGTCGCTGTCGTTGCCACCATTGCGCACGCAACGCTGATGGAAGCTATGCTTGCAGAGAAAGTGAACAGCTGGTAGGTCCAGCCGTTGACTGCAATCGGAACACCAAGTTGCTTGGAACACTGCCGGCTTGGATCCCAAATCCGCAAGCTCCTCGCGGCGCTTCTCCGTATCTCCACGAAGTGTGTTGATTCGATTTCGGTTGGAAGCAATCTCCTTGCGCTCTCTTGTGATCGTCTCGTGGAGGTAAGGCTTGATCATACCCATGGTAGCCACACCACCTCCTGAAGACTGGCCAACAAGGGTCTGAATAACCTGTAGAGGAGCCATGAGCCCATCCTTGTCGATCTTGTTGAGGACGCTGGCCAATTCGTCTGGTCCGGCTTCCTCCAGCACCTTTGGGTCTGAAGTAAGGTATGCCAGTGCAGCTGGATACAACTGCGGTTCCTCAGGACCATATTTTCTGAGGGCTTTCATAGCACCCCGAGTGTCTTTCGCTGATGTATAGGATCTGAAGATGTCAAACAGAAGTTTAGCCTGTTCCTTGACAAGGACTGTTCCATCATGGAAATCAGCGAGATGCGAGAGAAGCAACACGTTGGAGCTCTCCATGGGTACGTGCTCGCCCTCAATAAGCTTCTTTGCCTTTGCCTCCCATTCCTCCTTGTGATCCTGCCCCTTCTTTTCGCCAGCCTTGTACAAGTACATCTCGAACAAGGTCGTATATAAATCTGTCCGATCACTCGACTTGAGATCCTTCTCTTCCAGGCATGCTTCGAGAAAAACAATAAACTCATCCGCGTGGTCGATGAACGATGAGAATGCGGTTCTTGGTGGAGGAGGGGTGTACTTCGGCGCAGGAATATCGTCGCTATCCACGACGATGCTCCCGTCGCTCACAACAGCTCGGGTATTCCCAACTGTGCCGGGAGATGCGACAGAAGACGTATTCATATAAGGCAATGGAAGGAGATTAGACAGGTTCTGAACAGCACTTGCAGCTCCGGCGGCGAAACCACCGCTGGCAGGGGTGTCAATCTCATTTTGCACCGTCACAGTGCGTCGAGGTCTGTAATTGCCTGTATAATAGTCCACGAATAACTTTGTTGCGTCTTGAGGGCAGTTCTCAATTAGCACTCGTGCGTACTTTTGTAGACAAGGATACGCCTGAGAATGTTAGCAATAATCAACGTCAGGAGCAGTTGATACGCACGATACCGGGGTCTTGACGCCAGATGTAATCAAGTGCTTCGGCGTAGTTCTTGGAGTCTTCTATCAAGATATCCACCACAAGATCAGTCTCGCCATGCTTCTTGGCTAGGTATGCAGCTTGCTCGTAGTATCCACCCTGACGACACATGGCAATTGCTGTGTCAAGATCAAACTTGAGGTCACCAGGAGACTTGATAAACTTTTCAAGCTTGTTGATGTCCTTGAGCTTGGCATAACAGTTGAGGAGAAGGGTAGTGTGATCAGCAGTCGCTTTTCGGGACTCGTGTAGCTGTTCCAGATATTGGATCAGGTTATGTATGCGTTGTGTGTCAAGGTACTAAATATGTTAGCAATGAACACATATGAGATCAGTCTACCCACCTTGCGGATGACTTGTGACGGTTCAGTTGTATCGATGGCTCGAATGTACTGGACCATAGCACCGTCGTAATCGGCTTTCTGATATAAATGATCACCGAAGCGGCGGTAAATGAGACTCTGCTGTTCGTTGTCCATGCCTGACTTCTGCGCCAGCTCGATAGCCAATGGGAACATGTTCCTTTGGTAAAGCATTTCTAAGCGTTGCTGTAGGCTCTTCTCGTGATAACGATAAATCTGAAGAAGTTAACAATAGAAGCCCAGCTCTCATGGAACTAACGTACCTTGCCATCTTGAAGGATTGTATAGAAATCATCCCATATGTCAACAAAGTGTCCCACTGGCGACATCAACGTCTCTGTATGGCCAATGACTCGAAGATCCATGTCCAACAACACAAAAGACGACGCATTGAATAGAGAATTAGTAGTAGTACTACCAAAGCGTCGCCTCATTGCTTCGGAATCTTTTGCAGTACTGCTCGCTGGCGGGCACGCAAGCGCCACGTACTCATGATAGACATCAATCTTACTCTTGGGCGACTCATAAGCCTTAGGCGGCCCTCGACCATCCTGTGTGTAAGTGTAGACAGCGTCGTCACGAGCAATAATGACGCCGTCTGTATTCTGATCACGCGTCATGCAGCCCACTGCACATCCAGCATCCTCGACGGTTTTAGGCGGTAACCCATGGCCCTTCTTTGACAAGCCCAGCTTCAGAATGCGCGAGGTTGTGGAAACGAATAAAGTGGTGAGCTTTTGTGTCGCATCCCATGCGAGTTCAACGCCGGTGACTGGCTCTTCCGACTCGAAAACAATGCGCTGCTTCGTGCCAAGATCATGGACCAGCTCGCCTCGAATCACGGTGACCGCACCGTTGGTGAATCCCACAGCGATCTGTGTCAGGTCGTCCGTAGCCGCAAACGCAGATATCTTAGGATCATCAGTCTCTCGTATCGCAATACACACCTGAAAGGACTCACGGGAAATTGTCGTCGATTGTTGTTGATCATGACCGTGCTCAGACATGTCGGTGTGTTGGTCTTCTTGACGAGCTTATCTAACGCCCATACTTTGAGAACAGGTTCACTGCTCATGTCCTCCTGTCCTGAATATAAGTACATCTTCAGCTTGACCGCGAATTGACTGATCATACCGCAACTGTCAACAAGAGACTTGTTCCTTCGACCTGGCGCATATGGGTGATGCTCCCCGCCTCGTAGGCCTGGAAGCGCTTCGCAATCTTCCATGACTTGTTGATTATGCTGACATATCCATCGAATGAACCAAGAAAGAGGCTGTCGGAGCCTGCGCAAACGCTCGAGATCTCGTTGCCCTCGAAGAGCTGTCGGGCTTCGTCGTCGGCGATCGTGATTTGGGCGACGTCGAAGAAGTCAAACGACTTCCACTATAGCCGAGTATTAGCATGTTGACTTCTCATAAGCACCTTGGCTAGCAAAGCCTATGCGCGCACAGTGACAGGGTCGTTCTTACTGAGATGGCCATCTTGAAGCCTTCGAGATTGTCTTGAATTGGGGAAGATGGGCCGCGGCGCGATGACGATGGTGGGACGCCCTGAAGCTGGGGAGCTACAGGAGCTTGCCTAGCGCCACAGTGGCTGCTACTCTACGCTCAGCATTAACACACCACTTCACCATAAAAGATCACCTATTCATAGCACAATAAAAGTTTCACTCTTTAAACTTAGTTCATAAAAACAATCTCAGGGTATCATAGATGGTATATTAAGGGACACCATGCCCTAGACTGCTATAGTAAGTACCGAACAGAACTCTATGTTAAATCAGAACACCATACACGCTCCTATTCCGACCAAACCCGACCAACCCAGTAACCGATAAATAAAGCAAGGCATAAATCATTCATGCAAAAATAGAGATGCTCATCCCTCCTTAGTTCTCGAGGCCGTGGGGATATTTCCCTTTTCCTCTTTCTCATTCTCATTCTTCTCGTTGAAAACCTCTCGTGGAGTAACCAGAGGACTGCTCAGACCACCAATGCTGCCGCTCACGCTTTCAGCTCGCCCATGGCCAAGTAGTCCGCTTCGAACACTTGCAGCGTCTCCCTGTTTGGCGTAGTAACTATTGCGATCACCAGAGATTGCAGGCCCAACACCCGTGGCAGAGTAGATACTCGTGCGTTCTGCACCAATCCGAGAGCTACTGTGCATACCAGGAGTGGGTGGCATGCCCATTGGATCAATGTTTGCACTCAAGACACTAAGTGGCAAACTTTCGCGACTACCGCCCCAAAGGGACGAAGGAGCAAGAGCACGGACGGATGCATCTGTATCCAGAGAACGTCGACGGCGACGCTTGCTTGACGACGCCAAGGTCAGGATAGATGCATTATCGGTCAGGAGATTATTGGCCGTTGCAGATGTGTACGTCGTTGGGTTGCCACTGGGGGCCAGATGAGCTGGGATAGCAGATGCTGGTGCTCCTGTTGAAGGGAACGGTTGACTGAAC
Organism: Fusarium torulosum; assembly: GCA_900312805.1. Classification (NCBI taxonomy): domain Eukaryota; kingdom Fungi; phylum Ascomycota; class Sordariomycetes; order Hypocreales; family Nectriaceae; genus Fusarium; species Fusarium torulosum. The sequence continues at coordinate 6,632 of ONZP01000215.1, forward strand.
TGAATAGACTGCGTGTTGCCTTGGTTATGCGCGGCATGGTGATGAGCTTGCCCGGCATTGGGTGCCATGGACTGAATCGTGGTCAAAGTTGTTGTCAAAGATCGCACTGATGGTGCTGGACTTGAGAATGTACTGTCTCCCCCCCTCCTAGATTCAACACCACAACCAACGGTACGGTTCGTTCCAGCTACAGAGCTTGCTCTGTGACTGGGAGCCATTAATGAGTGAGAAGCATCATGATCTGTCAAGACTGTGCCCGCCAAACTCCTGCCTCCAATTGTTGGTGGTGCTTGATCTTCTCGAGATGTCCGGGCGGACTGGTTCACGCTGGTACTGGTTGTGCCTGTCTGGCTAGTGGTGAAGGTACAGGCACTCGTTCCGTTGGTTGCACCGTTGCCGACCTGGCCGGATTCTGGGTATGGGTTGTTCTTCTTGTGGCTGCGCTTCTTGTGTCTTTTTTGTCGCTCGCCATCGGAAGACTTGAAGTTGGTGAGTTTCTTTACCCAGGTCGAGAAGGGTCTCCTGCGCTGACCTTTGAGGTCTTGATCGTGTTAGCATCAGTCATTGACTGTCGCAAGGTGGCAATGTAGCGTGATCGCAAGTATGCCTCTGCGATGAAAATGAACCCAAACACTTACCATGCTCTGGAGGTATCGAGTCAGTCGTCGCCATCAAATTGAGAAGAAGTGGTCGAATTGATGTCAAGCGGCAGAGTCGAAGCTAGTAGCACAACGTCGGGCAGCAGGCGGAGGTGGGGAGACAATGACAACAGGATGGAAACAGGCTCGCTAGGAGAAGAAGAGACACACAGATTGGGAGACAATCTGCGATAAAAGGCTGAACGACGAAAGGTGAGAACTAACTAAGGAGATGAGGCTGGAAAAGACGTCGTCAGCTGTTGGAAGTGTGTGGTATGGGCGGCATGTTACTACGAAGGCTGAGAGCGGCGAAGCATGATGGTACTAAATGTATGTTAAGGATCAGGATCACGTGATACATCTGGCGCATGACAAGACGGAGAATTCATGGGCTAAAGTGACTAGCACTCTTGTTTATTGATCTCGTGATTCAACTATGCTGAAATGAGTAGGTAACCAACTAAGTGTGAATTGCCCTTCATCCCTCTTATCATCCTAAGGGAGTAGGCGCTCTATTCATGTTTCCTGCGGGCTTCAGACCTGCCTGGCTGAATCTGACACTTAGGCGCTGGATCGCTCTTGGCGCCACCTCCACTACGCGGACCCTGGATTTGGGGACGATACCCACTGTGCCTTAAATAGATCGCCCTAATGACCAGGTGCCCCCCTAGCTTTAACTTCAGCTCGCTTCGACGTCATTTCCAGCTTCAACTTTTGCACTTTCAACACTACAGCCAGAGATCGACTTTGCACACAAGCATGACCCTCCGCAGAGTATGATCATCAGACAACTTCCTCAGGATGTCGTCGACAAGATCAAATCTTCGGTCAACATCACGTCCCTGAACGGGGTAGTCTGTGGCCTTATCACCAACTCTTTGGATGCTGGTGCCTCCAAGATCAACATATATATCGACTACAGTAGGGGAAACTGCGCCGTTGAGGATAATGGATCAGGAATACCTCCCGAAGAATTCGGAGATGGCGGAGGTCTCGGGAAGCTCCACCGTGAGTAAAACAGTCAAAGTTCAATACAGTGACTTATCTATTTCTTTGCAGATACATCTAAATTTCCTTCGAGGCCCTCTATTCATGGCAAGCAAGGCGATTTCCTAGCATCTCTTGCTACATTGTCCCTTCTAACTGTTACATCTCGCCATCACAGGCATGTCTCACATAACTCTGTTTCGATTCATAACTCCCAAGTTCTGGCTAGACAGTTGCCCTCACCCCCTGAGTCACGGCTTGTCAACTTCGATCATGGAACGCGTATCACCGTCCGAGATCTTTTTGGAACCATGCCAGTCAGAGTTAAGCAGAGAGCCACATTAAGCGAAAGATCCGCTATCGACAAAGAGTGGTCAAAATTGACTCGAGCTGTTATAGGTTTGCTTCTCGCTTGGCCATCGGGTATCTCTGTCTCGCTCAAAAATGCAATCACACAGCGTGAACTACGACTAAGACCATCAGAAAATACGGAAACGATGTCTAAAGTCTCGCGAATGCTCACACAAGCGGGTCTTGCCGACTCGAGTGATGCCGATGCTTGGGTTCCAATCTCAGCTTCATGTGGACCTGTTTCCGTTAAGGGCTGTATTTGTACGAATCCTATTACGACGCGGCGTTCTCAGTTTATTAGTCTGGGGATTCACCCAGTCAATGACGAATTCGGTACTGATGTTCTCTTTGAAGAGATCAACAAGACTTTTGGTAACTCGAGTTTTGGTGTGATTGATGGTGACCAGGAAAACCGCAACGCCTCACCAAAACTTGGCGAGTTTACAGGAAGTGAATTGAGAAGTCGGAAGGGAATCGAACGATGGCCGATGTTCTACTTGAAAATTGCAACCTCCAGCATGGGCGGCATCGACCCAGATCGACTTGACAGCCAAGGCCAGATTTTATCCACGATACTTGATCTGTTGAAGGCTACTTGTTACGGGTTCCTCAAGAAGCAACATTTTCGCCCACGAAAGGTCCAACTAGCCCCTGATGAGTCGTTACTATCGACAGCAAAGATATTAGGCCGGCCAAAGAAACCGTCCAATAAGCAGTCGAGATCAACAAACAGTTCAGGAGCCAGCTCTGTCACTTCGTTCTCCAGATCCAATTCCATCGGACCACGGACGGATAGTCCGTTTGAAGGTTGGCACCGGGTCAAAGTTGGAAGAGCTACACCACACAGCGCCACCTCAAAAGCAATAGACGTTCGTACAAAGATGAGAGAGGAACCGCCCTTGGGCCGTCTTGTTGGCGAAGGAGGGAGATTGCTGCGCAAACCCTTTGATGAGCCATCACCCGAGCCTGAAGACTACCAGATAAATTGGTCTGCAGACGGCAGTGATTCTGACTCTGTTATGCGCACAGCCGACCATGAAACAAGTAACTGTAACACAGCCGCTGGTGTACCCCTTCAAAGTACGCAGAAGCGAGACAAACACCATAGCAAATGGCTCCAGGGTGTTATAAATTCATGGGAAAATCCAATCTTTCAGCCAGTACAATCACCAATACCTTATATTGATGGCTCAGCACCGGACCACTCACGCGCCCACGGTAGAGAAGGGCATGGCAGTATTAATGTCGAGCTGGACACTGGATCCATGAGCATCACTGGGAGAATTTCACGCCAAGCACTTTCTCGTGCTACTGTTGTAGCGCAAGTTGACCGCAAATTTATTCTGGTAAAACTGCCATTGGAAAGCGTAGCCTCTCGGAACTCCGCAGAAGAAAAGCAGAGTTCATCTCTGGTCATGCTTGATCAGCATGCGGTTGATGAAAGATGTCAGCTCGAAGACCTTATGGCGGACTACTTCACACTCGACTCGTTGACTGATCGAATCTCACCTGCTATAGAAATCCTTGATCGACCCATCATCTTTGAAGTTTCAAGAGAAGAGTGGTCTCTTTTGGAACAACACCGCGACTACTTTGCTACATGGGGCATCTCATACCAGACACCTACTTCCTCCTATCAGAACAAAGTCGTTGTAGCAGGCCTTCCGCCAAGCATTATCGAGCGCTGCCGGTTGGAACCCCGACTTCTCATTGAGCTTCTCCGTACGGAAATCTGGCGCAGTGTCGATAGCAGTACTCCACTCGTGCGACCGTTAACTATCGCTCCCGACAAGCCCCTGATATCACGTTTCAACGGATGTCCAAGGGGTATTCTGGAGTTGCTACACTCCAGAGCCTGTCGAAGTATGACACTCATCCCCGTTAGCCCATTTCCCAGCTGATTTAGTCCTGTTAGGTGCAATCATGTTTAACGACGTTCTTACAATCGAACAATGCGAGAAACTCATCTCATCCCTATCTCGTTGTGCATTTCCCTTTCAGTGTGCACATGGACGGCCCAGTATGGCACCATTGATCGATCTTGGAAAAGGGGCAAAGTTTGGCGGATGGCAAGAGACAGAACGGCAGACAAAGCCATCATGGAAGAGCTGGATAGAGGAGGCATGACGAGTTTCTAGGTGTCCATAACTCCAGGTCTTTGTGTTCTATTAAGAACATCGCCATTTAGTATATCCCGGTTCCTAGAAACCTTTGCACAGTACTGTACCAGGGACAGCATACCCAAGATAAAATTCTATTGCATTCTATATAATAAAGGTGACAGTCTCTCGACTGGACGTGGTATTAAATTGAACAAACTGTTCTAGAGTCTTTTACCTACCAGCGGAATGCCATCATAACAAACACTCCTTAGGCCTTTCTCTGTCCAGGAGTTTGGGAGGAGTATTTGCATAGAAACAGGTTTCCCACAAAAAGAAGCAATGAGTTGGTATACTTTGATATTCTGGCACTCTGTAAAGCCTGAAGGCCGAGATGTTGGATGTGGTGGTTCTCGCATAATGCAGAGTAAAAAGGAACAAAACATGGAAATTGTAGTTAGATTCGCCCTCGAAACCGTCTGGTCCAGAGTCACCTACTGACGACAAACCACCGGTATAAGTAGGTGGATTAAGTTTATTGACAGATTCTACAGACTCAGGCCAATAGGCTGGCTAGCTGGCAACATCCATATTCAAGAACGTATACACTTTCCTCTTGATACGATTTCTACACTGAGCTGAACGTCGAAGCAAGGAGAGCTGCAAACAAGAGAAGAAGAAAGGAGAAAGAAAAAGGGGCAAGAAGAGAGTATCCAGACTTAAGAATAGTTGCTCACTCGCTTATGTAGCCATGGTGCTAATTTCAAGGACGTATTATATGAAATCATCAAAAATTTCACCATAAGTTGATATTGTCAAAAAAGACATGTTGAATGCTTGGCAATGAACCGCCCATGCCAGAAGAAATTTCAATATAAAAAGCTTTGAAGGACATTAGCCCTCAGATATCGTTACATCCCGGTTTACAGCCATGTTACAAACTCAGACAAGGTATCGAGCAATACAAATTACAAGAGGATCTATTCCCATTGCCGCCAGTCCGGCGCAAGCCACCGTGGCCAGCGCTATGCTGAAAACCATTCTCCAACGCCGGTATTCCACATCCAACGCCTTGCGTGCAGCAAAGGTCTACCACTGCACGGTCCATGAGTAAAGAGAAAAGGGTATGATTAGTATAGGGGAATGTCGTAACTCGTGTGGTTGCTTCTGTGTCTCATGCATGCGAATGTTGGAAAAGGTTGAGAGAAGCTCAAGCGTGTTGAGCGTGAAGAATTGGGTCTCTAAGCAGCTGCAGCAGACGTTGTTTGCTCAGGAGGGGGGTTGGCGGCAGCCTCAGCCAAGTGGCGATCAACAGCACCGAGTTTGCGCTGCTTCGCTTCTTCTTCGTTCTCCTTGATCCAAATCTTGTTATCGTGATCCCATCGATGTCTGTTGACTCAGTTAGCATATGCAGCTTTCATGCAGCATTAAGGCGTGAGAAGAACCCGCCACAACGGTAAAACGGGAATAATAACGTACCCTGCCCAACTCTCGGTGACCAGACTCTTGGTATCATACTCGTCAACCAAAATCTTATTAAAGTTGAAAGGCACACGAGCCTTGACGCCCTCAAACTCAGTGATGCGCATAGGCCATAGGTCCTGGCTCTGGTATCGATGCTTATTCTTGCAGCTCCAGACACCCGGGCGGTCCACCTCACGCTCGCGCAGACCAGTAATGTCAACGTACATGCCGTTTTGCATGTCGATCCAACGGCCATCGATAATGTTTCTTCCGTCGGAGCGGTCGATATCCACGTGGTGGGGGTTTATATCAAGGAGGTACTTTTTGGAGATAAAGTTTCCCGTCGAAGTTTCTGTATAGTTCCAGCTGTGCTCGGTGCGATTGAGGTTGTCGCCTATCCATTGTAGTGTGTCGTTGGAGACCTGGACATCAAGATCGTAGTCCCAGGGCATAATCTGGCCGTTCCACCACCAACCAAGCAGTGTTCCGTGAGCGATCCAAGTTTCGACGCCGAAGCTATTCATGGTGAATAGGTAACTTCGGATCAAGTCTCGAAGAACAAAACGGTGTTCTTCATACGAGACTTTGGCATCGAAATAACGACCATCGTAGTGGCCAAGCTCGATATTATGACCGGCTTCGACGAAGTATTTGGGTGTCTTTTCTGGCGGCTTGTCGTCTGCGCGCTTCTCGATCGATAAGGTATCTTGGATGTCTCGGGCTTCGCGGAATAATGGAGGGAATGCGAGAGAGGCGACCGGTGCAGAGAATGATGCAAAGCCCCAGAGGAGCAGGGCCTTTGCTGAGCGCATGTGTGCCGTTGAGCGTTCAGGCCGTGTTGAGGAGTGTAGAGTAAGACAGTCGCAGTATCGGTGCGCTTAGGTTCGAGGATTGTTATCTAGCAGGAAGCAAACGTTGCGTATCGGAGGTGGATTGTCGCAGTTATGTCTGAGACAGTAGAAGAGGTCAATGCAAATGCAAAAGGAGAACAGATAACAATAACAATGCTTTTGACCAAAAGAAATGAAATGATGTTTTGTAAAAGGAGAGAGAGGGTATTATGAAGTTATAATCACAGACAAGATCGGCACATGTTTAAAATGTGGAGCGGGAGGCACAGAGATAAAAGAAAGAAGTGACGGGCAGTTTATTCCTTGAAATGAATGACGGAAGATGTGGATTCTCTCCAATCGAAAAGATGACGCGAGCAAGGGGAAAGATTTAAAGACGGTAGGTGGGCGGCGCCGCGAATGCACTTCAAGGTCCAGTTCCAGGG